>VBRH01001190.1:0-16312 GCA_014578085.1 Cardamine resedifolia | reverse complement strand
AATTAACTCCTAATTATTACTAATTAAGTTCTACTTTTCGTAAATTTTTCACTACTCCGCCGGCAACACCAACTCTCCATCAACTTTTCTGGCCATTCTCCGCCGCATGTACTAAAACTCAGATTCCGGTCACAATATTCATCGGAATCCAAATCGGCCGGAAAGCTGACAATTGGGGCTTTCCAGTGATATGTGGATCGTCTCCTGGCTCCCTACGGTTCGCCGAGAAATCGCCTTTGAAGTTCGACTGCGGTGAACTCTGATTTGAAAACTTTTGCCTCAGAAGAATGGCCACAACTTTCTGACCATAATCCCGAATTGAAAACCGTTTGCGGCTATGGCTAGATACTGATGTCGTGTATCTCCCCATAAATTTTCAGATCAAAAGGATTCGATTTGATCCTCCGATCCTCCTTTATACTAGAACTCGTTGGATATGGCGGATATGGCTCTGATTGAGCGGTTTTGGGAGAAAAATCATATCTCCCAAAATACTGAACTAAAAACGACGAAATTTTGTAGATAACTAGACAAGAGATTCTTGAACTTACCCACACAATTTCAGCTCAAACCGAGTTCGATAGCTAGGCTGATCGTGCCTCCAAATAAGCACCAACTCTAGCTTCTTCTCTTCTAACTCCTCCTCCTTTTTCTTCTCTTACTCTTTCAAGCTCTCTTTCTCTCCCAATCTCTCCAGCTTTTTCTCCAACTGCAGAACCTCACGATCGGGAAAGAAGAAGAGAAAGAAGAAAGAAAAAAAAAGTCAACCATACTTTTCCCAAATTTCAACAAAGTCCTCCGACTTTTGCAGCTTTACAATTCGGCCCCAAACTTTTTAACTGTTTTATGATACCCCCGGAAAAAAATCCGAATCAATTATTTCAACCTCATAATTAATTCTCCGAGATTTTTTTAAGGTTCATAAACCCGAATAAATTTCGAAATAATTAAAATTAATTAATTTCCAGAACGCGGACGTTACAAGATTAATTCGGTTTGAATGCACAAAAATTGGGTTTAGGTCAAGTAATTTTGTAAAAAACATTTTTATATGACTATATCTTTCGGGTTAAAATAATAGAGATTTACAGATATAGTCATTTTTCAGTTGTGGCACTCGAAAAAAACCACTAAGAGCAGTAACGGGCATCAGTGATGCTACAGTGCATGAACAGTGATATCTCCGAGATGATTTTGCCCTTACTGAGTGAAGAGAAATTGTTGTACACCAAAAAATTATTTGGTACACAGTCGTTCATAACATACATTTTAAAAAAAAAATCTTAAATTGTAAATAAAAATCCAAATCGATTAATGTAGAGTCGATCTTTCACAAAAGATATATAAAAAACTAAACCCTAAATTCTAAATGAGTAATCTAAACCGATTAATATACAATCGATCGTCCATAAAATACTTATATAAAAAAGAAATCTAAATCCTAAATTGTAAATGAGAAACCCAAACCGATTAATATATAGTTGCTCGTCCATAAAATACATTAAAAGAAAAACTAAACCCTAAATTGTAAATGATGAACCCAAACCGATTAATGTACAATTGTTCGTCTATAAATAATTATAACAAAAAACTAAATCCTAAATTGTTAATGGAGAACTCAAACCGATTAATGTACATTCGGTCGTCATCAAAGACATTTTTTTTTAAAACTCTAAATTATAAATGAGAAACCCAAATCGATTAATGTACAGTCGGTGATCCATAAAAAAAATTATATAAAAAAAACTAAACCTAAATTGTAAATGAAGAACCCAAACCGATTAATGTACTGTCAGTCGTCCATAAAATATATTTTAAAAACTAAATCCTAAATTGTAAAGAGAAATTCAAACCGATTAATGTACATTCGATCGTTCATAAAAGACATTTAAAAATAAATCCTAAATTGTAAATAAGAAATCTAAACAGATTAATGTACAGTCGATCGTCCATAAAATATATTAAAAACTAAATCTTAAATTGTAAATAAGTAATCCAAACCGATTAATGTATTGTCGGTTGTCCATAAAATACTAAAAAGAAAAGAAAATTAAACCCTAAATTATAAATGAGGAACCCAAACCGATTCATGTATAGTTGGTTGTTCGTAAAATACATAAATTCTAAATGAGGAACCTAAACCGATTAATATATAGTTGGTCGTTCATAATAACAAACAATTTGAAAAGATGATGTAATTAGGTTTAAATCAATTACTGAAAACTATACCTTAAGTTTGGGTTGAAAACCCAAACCACCCGCCAAAGAGGAAAAAAAATAATGTGACAAAACGAACCGAAAAACATGTATTGTATATGTGAAAATCGAAGTTTTGAGTAAAGTTTAAATCTTGCTTTCAATTTGGTAATCAAAGGTTTAAATCTATATGGGTTTTCTATATAATGCAGAAAAAAATAGTGATACTTTTAAAATAAACTTCGGCTTGCGTTCACTATTACTTTGTTAATATTGATACTTTCACTAACTAACTCGGAATAAGATAGCTTTTATAATTGAACCAAACCGGATCTTATTCACGCGGTTATGGCTCACTTTTAGGTAAACCAACAAATCCAACCGGTTTTTGGGCCAAGCCATTGATCCTCCAAACTCACAATTCTCAAGAGAAAGCAAAAGATCGGAACCGACCATAGATGATGGCTTTGTCTTTGGTCTGCTCTGTTTCTAATATCAAATTCTCAGACCAATTCCATTGTTTTTCTCTTAGAAAAGGTTAGTCTTTCTCTTACAATGACATTGTAGTTATTATTGTGAAATCTGTTTTTTAGAGCTCAAGATGCTAAATCCAAGATTTGAATCTATCTGGGTTTTCTATATAATGCAGAAAAAGTAATGATTAGGTTAAATTTGTGACTTTTATGTTATCTGAAGCAAGTTTCTTTGTTGTGCAGAAAGAATAGAACTTGATAGAGTATTAACATCGTGGAGCTCTCACAGATCAATTAGACTTAGTAACAGAACATTTCCTCGCAGATTTGCTGTAAAAATGTCTGCTTCTGCTTCGGCTTCAACTTTGCCTTTGAATCTTGGCCAATCAAAGAAGGTTTGGATATGGACTAAGTCTAAAGAAGTCATGACTGTTGCAGTGGAACGAGGATGGAACACATTTATATTCTCATCTGACAATAGAGAACTTTCTAATGAGTGGTCATGTAACAATGCAGAACTTCAAAAACCTTCCTTTTCGAGGTTTTTTTTAGATGTATATTTAGTTTTGAGGTTTATGCTATGTTCTGAGTTTAGTGGTATGCTCAATGGATTTGCAGCTGTTGCTTTGATGGATGCATTGTTTATTGAAGATAAGAGAGTTATTGATGGTATTGGAAATGTAGTTGCTTCGATCTTTGCGGTTTCCACACCTGACGAGCTAGGGAATTTGAAGATTGAAAATGAAGAGACAGAAAATATTGTTCTTGATTTTTTAGGCTGGAAGGTATAAAAATTTCTCTGCTTAAACTCGTATGATAGCTTGTTTAGTAACATAGGAAGCTTCGATTCGCAGTCAATCCCGGCGGAAAATCTAGTGGCAGCTCTCCAAGGAAGTGAGAAAACAGTTTTTGCAGTTTCAAATAGTCCCGCGGAGGCAAAACTATTCCTTGAGGTTGCTTTTTGTTTTTGATGTTGAATTTTACGGTTTATTTTGCATCTTCTTTAAGTTTATTCCCGTCATATGCTTGGATTTATAGGCTTTAGAGCACGGCCTTGGCGGAATCATTCTTAAATCCGAGGATGTTAAAGCTGTTCTTGATTTAAAGGTTAGTGTCTCCTTAAGCATAGCTCCTTTGATCTTGTTTAAAAACTTGGTTTCTTATGATTGCTGGTTTTAAAAAATATTAGGAATACTTTGATAAGAGAAATGAAGAAAGTGATACATTAAGCTTGACAGAAGCTACTATAACTCGGGTTCAAATGGTCGGTATGGGAGACCGAGTCTGCGTTGATCTTTGTAGCCTCATGAGACCTGGTGAAGGTCTTCTTGTATGTTTGCATGTATTTATACTATTTCTCCAACATAAAATTATCAATTTTTACTATTCTTGTAAGCATTTATATATGAAACTGTATTCTTTTTTTACAAGGTTGGATCTTTTGCAAGAGGACTCTTCTTGGTTCACTCAGAATGCTTGGAGTCTAATTACATTGCAAGCAGACCATTTAGAGTTAACGCTGTACGTTTGTATCTTTTCACTTTCTAAATCAATCCCTCTTATAGATATCATTCACTACAAATCTTGAAACGTTTTTTCGATTTATAGGGTCCGGTGCATGCTTATGTCGCTGTTCCAGGTGGAAAGACTTGTTACCTCTCAGAGTTAAGGACGGGCAGAGAGGTAATCATTGTTGATCAGAACGGAAAACAGTGGACAGCAGTCGTTGGACGAGTGAAAATCGAGAAGCGTCCACTTATCCTTGTGGAAGCTAAGGTTCATAAATCACATTCTTTACTACACTTCAATAAATTGTTAAATGGGATTTTTTGGTGTTTGATTCGATTTGTAACCGCAGCTTAGCGCAAAGGAGGAAGAAACAGTTTTTAGCATTATACTGCAGAATGCGGAAACCGTTGCATTAGTCACTCCTCATCAAGGTGTTCTTTTTTCTTGAGTCTCATCCTCATTGCATTTCACTCCTCGTCAAGGTGTTCTTTTGTCTTGAGTCTCATCCTCATTGCATTTTGATATGCTCAAATATAACCCTAGAGCTACTCTCCAAATTAAGAGATTGATTGCAGTACTTAGGGGTCGAAACCACATAGACTTAGATACTCACGATAGACCTTTTCATTTCAATTCCAGCTAAGCAATATGATAAATAAAATTAAAAGCAATGCAGAACAATAATAAAATCGGTTGTGTAAACAAGTGGGAAAAACATTAGGTTCAGAGAATTTCTCAGGAAATCAAGTAATGAATATCAATTAATCAGTTAGGATCGAATTAAATACCAATTCTAGAACTCAAATCACTAATATAAGATTAACCAATTGTCGTTGCGGGAATCTACAATGTCTAAAATCTAAGAAACCAAATTTTTTTCCAAATCTTAAGGTTCTAAACAAGCTTTAAGAATATGTTCAATTTGTTCACAAATTATTTAATCCAAATTCCTTTGCAATTATCTAATTTGCTCACCCTAGGTTCTGTCAGATTATAAATCACACTGTCGTGCCAATTTAACAACCTATGATCTAATTTCTAGGTGATCAAGCCAAAATTAGCATTAAGAACAACCTAGGTGAAGAACTATCAAGTTTGAATCCTTACTAATCAATCAATATATCATTCCATGAAAACCCTAATGAGAATTCCCTAAACCTAACAAGAGATCTACTCACACATATCAATTGAAATCAAAGACATGAATAAAATATATATCATATGAAATAAAATAGAGAAATAGAAACAGAGGTTCAAAATCTTCTCTCAAGTAAGAACAAAGTAAGATCAGCTCCAAACTCTCTCTGAAAACTAAAAGTAAAAATAGATCCTCAAAACATGTCTCAAAACCCTAATTTATAGTCTTAAACACGATTTGGGATCTTATGTAAACATCAGAAACTTCTGGGCAAAAGTTACAATTCTTTAAAGGTGTGATTCTCCGCGTGTCCCTGGTGTCGATCGACACCAATAGTCATAAACGAGACTTCACAAGATGGTTGCTCGACACACACGGTCATGAAACGTATAATCTTCAACTTCTCAGCTACAATGCTTCAAAAATGCTCCAAATCATCCAAAAGCTCCCAAATATGTGTAAACCTGTAGAAGACTCAAATAGGACTCGAAAGACACATAAAAGACTCAATAACATACATATATCATGACTTAAAACCCATAAAAAACATGATATATCATCTTCCCCAGACATAGCTTTTGCTTGTCCTCAAGCAAACATAAAACTAAACAAGAGAAAGAAGTTTGAAAACGCAGAAACTCATTTCGTCATAAGAGCACCACACTCACATTTACCATAGCAAGCCACTAGAAATTCTTACCTGACAGGATCCAGACCACCATTTACTTCACCGTAAACATTCACAGCTTTCCTGATTCAACCAAAAATTTTGCAGCATAGCCTAGAAGCACTTCATCGCTGGGTCTCATCTTTGATCTCGATATCAAGAACCTTCTAGACTCATTCCCATACAATACTACGACAAATCAACCATACAATGCTTGCTACTCTTTCTCTCCCCCAGACTTATTCTTTTCTTATACTTTTTTTTTATATCAAAGGTGTAGGCGAATAATGGTATCATGGGAAATTTTCCTAAGCGAGTAAAAAAACTTTTTTTTTATATCAAAGGTGTAGGCGAATAAAGGTATCATGGGAAATTTTTCTAACCTCGCTTCCAACCTTCGTATGACCATATCTTTAAAAGTAAAATAATGAGGTCACTAGAAATTTTCCTATCCATTTACTCAAAAAAAAATTATCTCATCTTTCTGCTTTCAATTTTTTTTTTTTAGAATAAGAAAGAGGAGTACCGTTTCTTTTACACAGGTTGTCTTTTGTCAAGTATGAATGAGGAGTCAAGCACTATGAACATCAGTCACATCGATGAGGTAAAAGGACAAATCAGAAATTAGCTCAGGCTTTAGTGGATTTCTGATGGAAATATGGGTGTCTCAAGTCAACTGGTCAGTCTTTGGATTTTCCATTAATCTCGGATGCCAGTCAAGTTCAAATCAGTTGTCACTTAGGGTCTGCAAATGTGGTGGTTTCCTCGAAAAATCATAGTTTCCAACAAAATTTTGACTCAATAAAAACAACTCTAACTGATTCTAAGAAAACAAAAACTAATGTCAGTAACTACCTCCCCCAGACTTGAACAACACTATTCCCAGTGTTATAGAAGCATAAGTTTGGTTTAAAACTAAATAGAATTGAAAACAAGAAAAACAAAAATATTACCTATTTGATGCTGCTGTGTCGACCGACACACAACCTGGTGTCGCTCGATACCAGGCTTAATTCGACACATATTTGACTGAAGAGTGCTTGTGTCGACCGATGCACCTATGTGTGTCGATTGACACACACGGTGTTTCGTTTTCGACACACACAGTGTTTCAGTAAAACGAATTTTTCGCAGACGGGTTAACTCGTTTCTCTCACAAACTGTTATCTGTTATTTAATGGAACACTCAAGAACAGATCATAAGCAACAACACATCGCATAATATCATGTTTTCAACTTCCAATAAGACTCAATAAAATAAAACCAAAACAAGACTTAAAATTATGTATATACAGACTTACCAGTGGGTTGCCTCCCACTCAGCGCTTGTTTAACGTCACGAGCTTGACTGCAATGATGCCTAAGCGTGATGAGAAGCCACATGAGGATCAGGGCGTGGTGGAGGTGGGAGTGGCAATGAATGCCTTTCAAAAAATTGTCACCTCATCCGTGGTGGAGGATAAGCAGTCGGTGCATGAGAACAACCAAGGAAATGAGGAACAGCAGCCGGGCGGGACGTTAGTCTGGGCGGGATACTTATTTTCTCTGCAAAATCATCATAAGAAGAAACAAGCGCTCTACGATAATCTCGTGGCTTGGTTAACTGTAAAACAGTCTTAAAACCTTGAAAAGTCTTATTGATGATATCAGATGGTTTGAGTTCAGAAAGTGCGTACCTTTGCTTTTCCCGGAGTGGGTGGAGTGTGGGATGTGGAGCTTTCTGATTGATAACAACTCTCGGACTTGCAGTATTGGGACAATCCCGAAAACTAGCTATTTCAGGCAAATTTGGGCAAACCCGCGGAGGGTATCTACCGACACCAATGGTGTCGATCAACACTGAGCCATTGTGTCGACTCACTGTGTCGAGTGTGATATTATGTGGTCGACATTGGTTCATCTTGTCGAGTCTGGTGTCAACCGACACCCTGGTGGTGTCGATCGATACTGAGCCTGCAGCTCGGATATTTGTACTTTTTATGCAATTCATCTTTGCAATCCCTGTCTCCATCACAAAAATGTCTTCCTCCACCAACTTTTCAGTGAGTTGAATCTCGTCTTGGAGCCTAGTCCGGAAGAGATGATCACCACTCCAATCCTCAAGCTCAGAAGTTTGCTTATTTACTTGCTCACTAGGACCCAACTCCTTGACATATCCAACAGTCATGTCAGTGGAGGTTTCTACAGAGAATGCTTGCAATACTGGGTGTCTTTCTCAGCTTGTCCATGTCAAAGTTCATGACCAGATCGCCCACATTCAAGCCTATCCTTCCGTTATTCACATCAATCATGGCACCAGTTGTAGCCAAGAAAGATCTTCCAAAAATGAGAGGTTACTTAGGTTCTTCCTCATATTTCAACACTACAAAGTCTGTGGGAATCAAGCAATCTCCAATTTTTACTAGAACATTTTCTAAGACACCCTCTAAATCCTTTTGGATCGATCAGCCAAGATAAGATAGATTCTCGTTGGCTTGAAAGCAGTCATCCCAAGGCTAACAACAACAGAGTGAGGCATCAACTTAATACTTGATCCAAGATCACAAAGAGAATGAGAAAATCTTCCTGTGGAGATGGAACAATCGAGTACAAAACTTTCTGGATCAGGTAGCTTCTCTGGAATGTTACTCTTGATTATGGCACTAACTTGTTCAGAGAAAGTCACTTCATTCTGCTTTCCTTTCCTCTTCTGTGGGGTCTCGTTCAAGAAAATTACGCTAATGTAGTTGACATCTTCCTCTTCACATCTTTCCTCTGGCTTGAACGTTTCAACCTCTGCAGCAAACTGAACCGTCTTCTTGTTCACCAGAATATTGTGAATTGAGTCTGTCTTAATCTTCAACTCAGCAATTTGCTTCCCATCAATATTCTCAGCTTGTTTCTGCCTCTCAAAATCAGCATTCTTTGTGCTATTGCTAGACGTCAAGTTTTCAATCAGCACACAAGCTTCTTTAGGGGATATCGTGTTGAAATTCCCATTGCTAACAGCATCTAGAGCCATCTGATATCTCCAATCAACTTATTTGAAGAAAATGCCTAGCAAGTGAACTTCAGAAAAACCATGGTGAGGATAATCTATCTAGTATGCTCTGAATTGCACCCAAACAGTCTTAAATGCCTCAGTCGGCCTCTGCGTGAACTGAGAGATATTGTTCCTCAAGTCCTCTGACCTCGCATCATCGTAGAAGTTTCACATGAAAGCTCTCTTGGTGTCATCCCAATTAATGAGAGATCCTGTTGGTAACTGCTTCAACCAGTAAGCTGTTTCACCACTCAGAGAATGTGGGAAAAGCTTACAGAAAAGATAGTCAAAGCTGACTCCATTGTGCTTCATGCTAGTCACCAAGTCTTCAAACCTCTCGATGTGATCCATAGGATGCTCGTGAACCAACCCATGGAAAGGATGCTGACCAACNNNNTTGCAGAATAAGTAGTCATAGCTGACTCCATTGTGCTTCATGCTGGATACCAAGTCTTCAAACCTCTCAATGTGATCCATAGGATGCTCATGAGACAGCCCATGGAACGGATGCTGACCAACCAATGTATAGTAGGATGGTTTCACCTCGAAGTCATTCCTCTGGAAGGTAGGAAGCCTAATCGCAGACCTGTTCGCATAGAACTCATCAGGCCTGTTGTAGTCTCACAGCGTCTTTCCTCTCGCACCTTGCGCCCACAGGGGTGCTTTTCTTGTTCCTGCTCCGCGCCCACGGCAGCAATTGGAACTATGGGGTTTCTATCTCCATCAAGTCTCTGCCCCATATTGTTGCACACATGACCCTTTTGGTCTCTAAGAATACTAGCTTCATATTGATGTAAAATCACAGGATTAACCATTTCCACTGGCTTTTTTGCTTTTCTAATCTCTCGCTCTAACTTTGCAAGCTTCTGATTCAGAAGAAACAAAAGCTCTTTGTCCTTGTTGCTCATGATAACACGATTAAGCATACACCTGAAACACATCAGACGCAAAGATAAAACGATGTAAGTAAAACTGAAAAATAAAACTTAACCTAAATCCTACACTTAAATCTATCGAAAATAAATCTAAGTACCCGGCAATGGCGCCAAAATTTGATAAGCTCAAATATAATCCTAGAGCTACTCTCCAAATTAAGAGATCGATTGCAGTACTTAGGGGTCGAATCGACAGAGACTTAAAACCTCACGATAGACCTTTTCGTTTCAAATTCAGCTAAGCAATACGAGAAATAAAATTAAAAGCAATGCAGAACAATAATATATCGGTTGTGTAAACAAGTGGGAAAAGCGTCAGGTCCAGAAAATTTTTCAGGAAATCAAGTAATAAATATCAATTAATCAGTTATGATCGAATTAAATATCAGTTTTAGAACTCAAATCACTAATATAAGATTAACCAACTGTCGTTGCGGGAATCTACTATGTCTAAAATCTAAGAAACCAAATTCCTTTACGCATCTTAAGGTTTTAAACAAGCTTTAAGAACATGTTCAATTTATTCACAAATTATCTAATCCAAATTCTTTTGCAATTATCTAATTTGCTCACCCTAGGTTCTGTCAGATTATAAATCACACTGTCGTGCCAATTTAACAACATATGATCTAATTTCTAGGTGATCAAGCCAGAATTAGCATTAAGAACAACCTAGGTGAAGAATAACCTAGGTGAAGAACTATCAAGTTTGAATCCTAACCAATCAATCAATATATCATTCCATGAAAACCCTAATGAGAATTCCCCAAACCTAACAAGATATCTACTCACACATATCAATTGAAATCAAAGACATGAATAAAGTAGATATCAGATGAAAGAAAATAGAGAAATAGAAACAGGAGTTCAAAATCTTCTCTCAAGGAAGAACAAAGTAAGACCAACCCCAAATTCTCTCTGAAAACTAAAAGTAAAACTAGATCCTCAAAAACATGTCTCAAAACCCTAATTTATAATCTTAAACACGATTTGGGGTCTTATGTAAACATCATGAACTTCTTAGCAAAAGTTGTAATTTTTAAAAAGTGTGATTCTCTGCGTGTCCCTGGTGTCGATCGACACCAATAGTCATAAACGAGACTTCATAGATGGTTGCTCGTGTCGATCGATACCAAGGTGGTGTCGATCGACACACACGGTCATGAAACGCACCATCTTCAACTTCTCAGCTACAATGCTCCAGAAATGCTCCAAATTATCTAAAAGCTCCCAAATGTGTGTAAACCTATAAAAGACTTAGATAAGACTCGAAAGATACATAAAAGACTCAATAACATACATATATCATGACTTAAAACCCATAAAAATCATGTTATATCACATTTTACATCAACTGGTTTATAATGAATTTGTTTTCTTCTTGCAGTATACTCATTTGGACAAACTGCTGTTCCCGTGACCTCGCTGAAACTAGGGGATAAAGTTTTGATCAGATTACAGGGCGGTGCACGCCATACCGGGATAGAGATTCAGGAGTTCATTGTAGAGAATTGATCAAAGACTTTTGAGTCGTTCGGTTTTCTTACTACAAAACAAGTTGCAGTAACTAACACAGTCCGAAGACTTTGAAATAAACAAACAGAACTCTAAACCCATAACCTTCTTTTCCCATAAGAGGCTGAAACATGTCAGAGCCCATGCTGGCTCGGTATTAAACAAAGACATCCACAAGTCCAAAATGTTAAGACTCCATTGCTTCCTTCACAAACCCATTCGCCTCTGAAACATCTTTGGCACACCTTAGCTTCTGCTCTACCTTCTTCAGCGCTTCTTCGATACTAGACGTAAACTCTCGGCCATCTGCTCAAGTTCCATGTACTTTGAGAATCATAAAAAGGTTGTGCAAATCTCTGATTCAAACATCGAATCTCTGATTAATCCCCATTGGCTCGACTTGCCATCCATTCATACAAAAGTAATTGAAAGTAATTTAATATTATTTTGAAAATTACAAAATTAAAACTTGAGAACTCGAAAACTCTTTTTAGAGAGAAGACAGAGAGATTTTAGAGAGAGAAGTGTTTTGCCTGAAAGTCGCTCGTCAGACGAATCGAACTCGTTTATGAGGGTTGCTAGGAATTTTTTGAATTTCTCCTTATTTTGCTTTAGTATTTGCTGAGTCCGTGGAGTTAGCGGGACTCGGAGGTTTGATTTGGGATTCTTTTGATGCTGATGGTTGAGGTTGGGATGGTTGAGTTTGAGATAGCTGCGGGTTGGAGCCATAGGCTTGGATCAGTTGTTTAGGGGTGAGTAGTGGTTTTGGTTTAGTTTGTTGGATAAATTGAAAATGGTTGGAGATGGAGGTAAGAGAACATCTGTCAAGGTTATACTTGTCCCACCATTTGACACGATATTCTTTTATTAGGGAGTATGGCATTTCGGGTAAGGCTATGGTAAGGTTGAAGTGCCATGAACATATCCATGGGAGGCTCATCTCAATGTGGAAAGCAATCTTGTTAAATGGGCCGATTTTTTGGTTGGTAATATGTTTGAGATAAAATGGGTAAGAGGTTTTGATTATTTCTATGGGATAGATTTGTTCGGTAGGTCCGAACCAGTACCACCATTCACAAAACCATCCTGAAATGGCTTTTGGACAGTGAATATCTAGGGAAATGAACCATGAATGGTCAAATGCCCTTAGATAAAAGGCCCGATGAAAGGCCAGTTGGTAGTCCATGTAAGAGTATCCTTGAATATGGTAGCCCGGGGTTGAGAATGGCCAGGTAGTATGAATATGGGTAAAACCCAGGTCTTGAGGTGTGCAGATACGTAATATTTTGCAGGTTGAGTAGGCTATTAGGTTAGGGTTTGTTTTATCTTGATAATGGGTAATTTGAGCAGACTTAGAGTCTACTAGAATGTACTCGTAAAAAGTACGGTTTTTTGTACTATTGTCTGTCGGGTAGAGACTATCTTCGTAGAAGATTTTTTGAGTAAAAGCTTGGAGCTCTTTAAGGGTAATGGGTTTTTGAAATTGGGTAGTCATGAGATGTTGTTTATGAGGTTTAAGAAAATAGGCGGCTTTTTGTGTAGGTGTTTGGGTAGGTTTTTGTGTAGAGGTTGAGGGTTGAGATGCTGAATTTGTGGCAATAGCTTTTGAGTAGGATAGAGGGGAAAATTCGGCGAGAGCCGAGAAAGTGTTTTGAGTAGACAAGGGTTTACCTTGTATGTGAGGTTGGTTCTTGATGTAATCTGATGTTGTCATCATCTGCTTTTGTTTTTGGTCACTCATCTTGAATAATGTTTTGTTGAATAGCCTTTGAATTACCCTGTAAGTATTCTCTTATTAGAAAGTCGGGTAATGAATTATTTTCTCCTTTAATGTATTGAATATCGAAATCAAAGACAGATAAGATAGCTTGCCATCTAGCAAATATTTGTTTAGAAACAAGATTTTTGACATCTTTTTGTAAAATCTCTTTTGCCGATTTACAATCGACTCGTAAAAGAAATTTTTTATTGATTAAATCATCTTGATATTTTGAAATGCAGTTAACAATAGAAAGGACTTCTTTCTTAACGGTTGAATAGGATTGTTGAGGTCCTATCCAGACACCAGAATGAAACCTTACTATAGACTCTTGTTTGGATTCGGGTAGTTTCTGCTTAAGAATACCGCCGAAACCTATTTCAGAGGCATCAGTTTCTACTATCATATCGGTTTATGGGTTTGGTAGTGTGAGACAAGGTAAGGTTTTGACCTTTTGCTTGACTTGTTGCACTAATTGGGTATGTATACTAGACCATGGTTTAGGGTTTTTCTGTAATAGTTGAAATAAAGGTTGAATGGTTTTCCTAAGGTTTGGTAGGAAGTCTGAAACATAATTTAGACATCCTAAAAATCTTTGGAGTTGGGTTTTTTCTCTTAATTCGTCGTGAAATTTATCCGCGAATTCTATTGATCGTGATATTGGTGTAATTGTTCCTTGATATATGTTATGACCTAAGAATCTTATTTTAGTTGGAATAAATGCATTTTCTTGGCAGATAATACTAATCCTTGTTTTTTGATTATAGATAAAAATGTGTTTAAATGATTAATGTGTTGATCTATTGAATTTGAATAGACTAATACATCGTCGATGTATACTATTGTGAATGCTGTATAATTTTTGAATATATCATTCATAATTTGTTGAAATTCAGATGGTGCATTTTTTAATCCAAAAGGCATTACATTCCGAATGGTACAGTAAATGCCGCTTTATATTTATCTTTTTCGGCAATTTATATTTGCCAGAATCCACTTTTAAAATCGAATTTTGACTAGATTTTTGCATTATATAATCTTTTGAGTAAATCTCTTTTATTAGGTATTGGATATCGAATCTATTGTAAAACCTCATTTAATGGTTTATAATTAATTACTAATTGTGGAATTCCATGTTCTTTTTCTGCTTGGTTATTAACATAAAAGGCCGAACAACTCCAAAGGGATTTTGAAGGCCTGATTAATTTCTTTTTTAATAAGTCATCTATTTCTTTTTTACAGTGATCTAGTAATTCTTTATTCATTTGAATAGGTCTTGCTTTAGTTGGTATTGTTTTTTTATTGAATTTTTTAATATATGGTTGTTCAACTACATGCTTTTTCCTTTTCCAAAAAGCATTTGGTAGCTCCGAACAAACTTGCTTTAGTAAATCATTTTCTATTGATTTTATTTTGTTTAAAACATAAGGTGTTTTTAATGTTTCCTCTATTTTGTTATGCGCTATCTCTTCTTGTAAATATTGAATATGATTTGTTTTCCTTTTATTAAATTGATTTTTTTTTGTATTGTATTTTGTTAAAGATTTAATACTTCTTTAGTTTTCATTGAAGATAAAAAGGGGAATAAAAGTTTAGTTCCCATTACTTTAGTAGTTATTCCTATTTCTGTTACCTTAAACGGGTAAATTTGCGTAAAAAATGGAGTACCTAAAATAACTTCTTGCGTTAGGTTTTTAACTAATATGAATTGATTTTTAAAGCAATATCCTTGATTACATATTTTTGCACAAGGTAATTTATATTGTACTTTTAAGTTACTACCGTTTGCGCCACTTAGACGTTCGGTAGTTTTTTCATAATATTTCGTAGGTATTATCCCTTCACGGATGCAGTTATAATCTGCTCCGGTATCCATTAGTGCTATTATATTTATTTTAAAGTCATGACCTATATGTAATGTTATATTGGTATACCATTTTTGATAATTAATTTTATTAATTATTTGAATATATTCTTGATCGTTTTGTATTTCTTCTGTTATATTTTGATTACTAGTTGAGGCTTGAGTATTTTTAGATTTAATCACAGATAAACGTGCGTTTATTTGCAGTTGATTTAACTCTTGTTGATTAATTGTTAATTGTAATTCTTTAATTTGACCTTTTAATTGTTTTATTTCATTTTGTAATTCTCATGTGGTAACTTGTTTGAATAAAATTTGAGATGGATATTTCTCAAATATTTTATTTAAACTAAAGGGTTGTGGAGAAGCTAATTGATTTTCTTGATATATAATATCTTTTAATTTCATTAAATATTCTTTTTTAATTTTTGGGTCATCTATTTTATCGATTATATCTAATAGAAATTGCTTATCAGTGTCTTTAGTTATCACGTTGATTATTTTACAATTACATAGATTGTCTGGTAACTCTTGTGAGTCAATAGAGGAGTCACTTGAATTTTCAATTTCATTTATTGAATATTCGCTATTAGTTTCTTCAGATTCTGAAGTTAGTAATAGCTTTGCTAATTTTTCTTGTATATCAGGTTGATCTTTAAATATTTCGTTTATTTTCTTCTTCATTTTACATTCTGTTGATCTATGACCTGGTCTTTTACAATTCCAGCATACTAATTTTTGTTTATTAAATTTATTCTTTGTATTGTAATTTTTATTCTTTGAGTAATTATTGTTTTTTGAATAATAATAATTATTTTGTATTTTGTTAAAATTATTATTATTATGTTTTTGATAGTGTTTTTTATTATAGTTATTCCTTTGTCTATATTTTAATCGTTTAACTCTTGATGGTGGATTAAGAGTATTATTATAACCATATTGTTCGCAGAATGAACCCATGGTAATTTTAAATTTGAATTTATCATTACGTTTTTTATCTCTTTGTTCTTGACATATGGATAATCATTCCTTTTTAACAAATGCAAATAATTGACCGTAAGTTATTGTATTCCAGAGGATTGGCTGTCCTCCAGAATATTCTTTCAATTTATTGATTACTCTTTCAGCAAAGAAAGACGGTAATTTTGAGATAAACCGCTCTTTCCAAAAGGATTGATTACAATCACTACGTTGAAATATATTTGTAACAAATATATCTTTATACCATTTAAAG
>VBRH01001189.1:21487-33709 GCA_014578085.1 Cardamine resedifolia | reverse complement strand
GATTGAGATCTATTTCAAAGTCATGCCATTATATTAGAAGAGTACATCTATTTGATATGGAAACTAGATACTTCATTAAAATAATAATAAAAAACATAAAAAATAAAAAATAAACTAGATAATTCATTAAAATAATAATAAAAAACATAAAAAGTAGGAGAAAACATGAGAGAGATATTCTTGTTTAAAAACGTATGATCTCTAGTTTAGATATTCATTTAGAGCATCATCAACGAGCTTGGTTAGAGTATCATTAACTTAATTTAATCATATATTTAATAATAATTAATTAGTTGACATTCGATTAGAGACAGTTAATATTTCTATGTCCAATGGTGAGACTCATATAGGGTTCTGCTATTATTGATCCTCTTAATCGCGTTCTTTATTTTTCCTATTTCTGCTGTTAATTTTACCCACAAACATCATCATCAATTCAAACATCGATCTACCGAATCAAGGTAACAAAAAATTCGAAATTTGAACATTACCTTTTCAAAGAAACAAAAGTTAGATCGTGGGAATTGAAAAGGAAGCGAGATCTGCTCTTCCAGTAACGGGATGGGAGAAGAAATGTGAAAGAAAAAGAGAAGAGATAGTCACAAAAGGAAAGAACATATGGTTTATTTGGACAGATCTCAATCTTACATAAATCGATTCATTGACAAAGAATCGATTTGAAAGAGAACAACAACAGACGAAGAATCGCATGAGAGAGAGAAGGGAGAGAGGAGAAACAAAAAATTGACAAATGAAATGAAAAAAAAAAATTCTTCTACACTCGTCGGTCCAATAGAGAACCGCCGCGTGTCCGGTTGATACGTATCAACCGCCTCCTCCCACTGATACATATCACACGATTTTCCCATTTTTTCATTTAAAAATAAATGTTTGATAGGGCAGAAATATGTGCGTTGGGCTTGGTCTTAATGTCTAGTTTTAATGAGAGAACTGCCTTGATGAGTTTATTTGGTGTCGACGCCTCAAAACAAACAGAGATAGAGAATCTCTCCGACCATCGGAACTGCAAATACGAACGAATCAGAAAGCTAGACTCTTTCCGTATTTCGCATCCAGAATTTCAATTCTATAATTCAGAAAACGAAAAAAAAAACCCATAAATCGAACAGAAGGAAAAGAGATCGACCTAGGAAATATTACAAAAAACATTTGGAGCATTTCTCGATTTGTGCGTGTCATTCTTGCGCATGGGTCATGCTAATCTTCTCTGTATCGTTCCAAGTTCATGGCTTTAATCCTTTATCACCTATGGATCTAATCTCTTTATCTTTGAGTGAAAAAACAAACTTAGACTGAAAGAAAAAGGCAGAACTTGTTAAAAAGATTCATAAGGCAGCTAAAAAAACAAAGAAAGGAAGACGGAGTAATATTTGAAGAAAGCCAACAAAGGAAGGCGAGAACTTATCTTAGAACACAGAGATTTTCATTCATTTCTTTCTAGGGTTTATCGAAGTTCTTCTTATGTGTTTGCTCTGTTCTAGATTGTTACGATTTGTATCTTTAAACCAACACAAATCAAACCTCACAATCACTCGGATCTTTTGAATAACAAACACAAATCAGCTCAATCGAAAGAACAATAAGAAGAATCAAAGAACAGAGAACACAAGGTTTGATAACCCAGTTCAGCAAGATCGATATGATCAAGCCTACGTCTGGGGCCGAATCAGTTCGGCAATCCACTAAATCAAAGATGAGAATACAAAATCAGAGCAAAGCTCTCAACAATGGTGTTTTTTGTTTTTCGTTACAATGATGAACAGTAACAACCAAAGAAGAAGAAGATATATATCTATTAAAACAGAATACCCTCTCTCGCGAAAAGAAGGTTTTCTTTTTCTTCCTCTGTCCCGGTTCAGTAACAATCAATAAAACCGAAAACCAAGTCATCTCTTCTTCTTGATTAAATCAATCTCGAAATTGAATCAGATCCGGTTAACATCAACACTCCACCTTGATTCAACTTTCCTCATCTTCTAGTGAATTGCACTTACATGAACTTAACCTTCAGCAATAATGATTCTTTATCTTCACCTGAGCAGTTTTAGAAAGTCCAATGCTGCTTCAAACTTGCGTACTGGTATGCATTTTGTAAGCATATCAGCAGGATTCCTAGAAGTGTGAATCTTCAGCACTTCTACTTCTCCAGCTTCAATGACATCCCTTATGAAATAAAACTTTGTTGCCACATGCTTTGTTCTTTCATGAAAAACATTATTCTTTGACAAACAAATTGCTGACTGAGAGTCACACCAGATAGAAGCCATTTCAGGCTTTAAACCCATATCTTTCAACAGACCTCTGATCCACATTCCTTCTTTTACTGCTTCTGTAAGAGCAATAAACTCAGCTTCTGTAGTTGACAAAGCTATAATATTCTGCAAACTGGATTTCCAACTTACAGTATTTCCACCAACTGTGAAAACGTATCCACTAACTGATCTCCACCAAAATCAGAATCACAAAAACCTTGAACTCTATAATCGTTTCCTCTTGTGTAAGCCAGTTTTAGTCCCTTAGACCCTTTGAGATATCTCAGTAACCACTTTGCAGCTTCCCAGTGAATCTCACCTGGTCTACTCATAAACCGACTAACCAGACCAATAGCATGAGCAACTTCAGGCCTGGTGCCAATCATCGCATACATAACACTTCCCACTGCACTAGAATAGGGAATTACTTCTGTATCTATACATTCCTCTTCATCCTTGACAGATGCCAGTTTAAAATGAGCACCAATAGGAGTACTTACAGCTTTAGCTTCTTCCATGTTAAACCTCTGTATAACTTTCTCCAAGTATCTAGACTGAGACAAATACAAAGTTCCTTCCTTCCTATTTCTCTTGATATCAATTCCTAGAATTCTACTAGCAGCTCCCATGTCTTTCATTTCAAATTCTGAACTCAAACCATTCTTAATCTTGTTAATCTCTGTCATACTTCTAGCTGCTAACAATATATCATCAACATACAACAACAAGTAGACAAAATCATCATGACTTACCTCTTTCACGTATACACAAGAATTATGTTCACTTCTGCTGAATTTTTGATCAATCATGAATCCATTAAACTTCTTATTTCATTGTCGAGGTGCCTGTTTCAAGCCATAAAGAGATTTTTTCAACAAACAGACTTGATCTTCATCTGGATTTACCTCATAACCTTCAGGTTGTTCTATGTATAACACTTGATCAAGATCACCATGTAAGAATGTTATTTTAACATCCATCTGCTCCAACTCCATGTCTTCTTTAGTCACAAGAGACATGAGAATCCTAATTGACGTATGCTTCATAACTGGAGCAAACACTTCTTGATAGTCAATCCCTTCTCTTTGTGAAAATCCTCTTGCAACCAGTCTTGCCTTAAATCTTTCAGGCTCAATTCCAGGAATTCCAGGCTTCTTTTTGTATAGCCACCTGCAACTGATAACTTTCTGATCTTTTGGTCTGTCCACAATATCCCATGTTTCATTCTTCCATAGAGAGTTCATTTCTTCAGACATACCACCATTTCACTTCACCCAGTCTTTATCTTTCTTTGCATCATGAAAACACTGAGGTTCTTCAGTGTCAATATCTTCAGCAGTAATCAACGCAAAAGCAAACTGAGTATAATCTGAATACTTGACTGGTGCTTTATGAGGTCTTCTAACTCTGTCTTTAGCCAACTGATAGTTTTTTAAATTTATCTTAGCTATTGGCAATTCATCTCCTTCAGTTTCTTCTTCTGATTCACTTGATATATCATGAACTGCTCCACCTGAATTAGAACTTTCTCCTGTAAGCTTAACTTTATTACTCAGATCAGTGATTACCTTTCCATCTGAGTGGATCTCCTCTGTCTGAAGTTTCTTCTCATCAGATTTGAGATCCTTAAAGACTACCTTTTCATTGAAAACTACATTTCGACTCACAACACACTTTTCTTCTTCAATCAACCAGATCTTATAGCCTTTAGTTCCCTGTGGATAACCAAGAAACACTCCTTTCAATGCTCTAGGCTTCAGCTTTCCTTGATCCTGATATACATAATCTATAGATCCGAATCTTTTCAAGTGTTTGTACCCAGGTTTTCTGTTTAACCATAATTCCTCAGGTACATTGTGATCTACAGCTGATGCTAGAGATCTATTTACCAAATATGCTGCAGTTGCAGCTGCCTCAGCCCAGAAAGGTTCATCAAGACCTAATTCATCAAGTAGACATCTAACCTTTTCCATTAAGGTTCTGTTCATTCTTTCAGCCACACCGTTTTGTTGAGGTGTGTATGTACATGTTCGATGTCTTTCTATACCATTCTTCTTGCAGTATTCATCAAAATTCAAGTTGCAAAACTCCAAACCATTATCAGTTCTCAACACTTTAATCTTCTTATTCATCTGATTCTCAACCAACTCTTTCCACTCACAAAACTTATCAAACGTCTCATCCTTAGTCTTGAGAAACATAATCCATACTTTCCTAGTCTTATCATCAATAACAGACAGGAAGTATTGTTTACCTGAGAGTGATGGAGTTACATTTGGTGAACCCCACAGATCAGCATGAATATATCCTAATGCATCTTCAGTGTTGTGTTTAGCTACATTGAAACTTAACTTCTTGGCTTTTCCCATGACACAGTGTTCACAGAATGCTAACTCTCGAATATATTTCTTTTCAATCAGGCATTTGTTTGTTAGAACCTTCATATTATTTAGGCTCATATGTCCGAGCCTACTGTGCCACAATGCAGTATGATCCTTAGAGCCAACAGCACTGCAACTTTCGTTCAAGAAAGTGTGACCATCAAGAATATATAAGCCATTTACCAGTTTTCCACAGAGAGCAGTCTTGTTTTCTTTGAAGAATCTGAGCTTACCATCTCCACCTTCATGATGGAACCCTAGTTTATCAAGAGTTCCTGTGGAGATCAAATTTCTTCTCAGATTCGGAACATATCTGACATTCTTTAACATCCTAATAGAGCCACCATGAGTATTTATCTTAATAGTCCCAGTTCCTCTTGACTCAACAGTATGATCATCACCAAGCAAGATCATAGTTGCTCCATCTTCCTGAAACTCAGAGAACCAGTCCATTCTAGATGTCATATGGTAGGTACAACCAGAGTCAATTACCCATTGATCTCTTGCTTCTTGATCATTTATGCTTAGTGCTTCTGAAAACACTAATTTCTCTGTAATCACCCTTGCCTCACCTTGTCCTTTATTCTCAAACTTCTGTTTCCTTGCAAAACAGTCCTTTTTGACATGACCCTCCTTTTTACAGAACCAGCAGGTAACACGAGATTTAGAGTTTGACCTGCTTCTGCTTTTACCTTGAGCCCCTTTCTGATTTCTTGTTTGTGGCCTACCTCTCTCATTAGTGTATAGAGCTAAGGTTGTAACCTTAGTTGACTCTATGTGCTCAGACAGTTCTCTTTCAAGTGATTTAGCCGATGAGACTACATCTTGCACAGATAAGGTCTTGTTTCCATACTTGAGAGTGTGTTTGAGCTGATCATAACTAAGAGGCAATGAGTTCAAGATTAGGATGGCTTGAACCTCTTCTTTTACCACAATTTCAAGACTACCAAGCTCTGCAACGATCTTCAAGAAATCATCCACATTATCATTAATGTTCTTAGACTCATTCATTTTGAAAGAATAGAACTTGAGCTGTAGATATACTCTATTAGGTAATGATGTTTCCATGTATTCCTTATTCAGAGTATTCCACATATCCGCTGCAGTTTCACAGTGATTAATCTTCCTAAGAACTGTATCACCAACATTCAAGATGATGAGATTCATAGCCTGTTCAGATTTCTCTACCTTCACTGGATCAGTAACAGTCTTCGTCAATGGTTTTGCCGATGAACCTTCGGAATCATCATCATCATCTTCGTCCTTTAGTTTCTTTTCCTCGCTCTTAGTTAGCAGAACTTCCATTGTTAGATTGAAATCATGAATAATACCTTTCAATCTAAGAATACCTAGATGTGCCATCATCCTGATCTTCCATAATGAGAAGTCTGAAGCTCCGTCGAACTTCTCGATTTCGATTCGTTGTTTCGCCATCGATCCAAGAATTGGTGCTCTGATACCACTTTGTTACGATTTGTAGTTTTAAACCAACACAAATCAAACCTCACAATCACTCAGATTTTTTGAATAACAAACACAAATCAGCTCAATCGAAAGAACAATAAGAAGAATCAAAGAACAGAGAACACAAGGTTTGATAACCCAGTTCAGCAAGATCGATATGATCAAGCCTACGTCTGGGGCCGAATCAGTTCGGCAATCCACTAAATCAAAGATGAGAATACAAAATCAGAGCAAAGCTCTCAACAATGGTGTTTTTTGTTTTTCGTTACAATGATGAACAGTAACAACCGAAGAAGAAAAAGATATATATCTATTAAAACAGAAGACCCTCTCTCGCGAAAAAAATGTTTTTTTTTTTCTTCCTCTGTCCCGGTTCAGTAACAATCAGCAAAACCGAAAACCAAGTCATCTCTTCTTCTTGATTAAACCAATCTCGAAATTGAATCAGATCCGGTTAACATCAACATAGATTCATTCTTCAGTTTCTGGTTGTTGTTTTTTTGCCGAGACATTTGATCTTTTTAGTTTTATACGAATGCTTTGTGGCAGATGAAATCTCATTTACAGCTTGAGGGGGTAATTCAATGATTAATTTGATATGAATTTTTTGATTTTAAAGATTACAGCTGGTTTAAAACAAATGTTAAAACCATATGGAATTGCACATAAATTCACAAAAAATTTGGGTTTTTTTATATTTTTATTAGAACTCGTAAGAAATCTGTTTAATGTAAGTTGACCAAAAGAAAAAGAAAAGAATTATAATATTGTAACTTTTTTTATATATATATTAAAGTATTAAAAATCCACTAAGCAAGCAGTGAAGAGATATGGGAAAGTGAAGAAATAATGTGGCGCAATCTACCCACAACAAATTTAAACCCCACAAAACTCACCCGGAGATGAAGCCATATCTCTACTCTCTTGCTGACGATACATATACCTTTACTTACATTCCCTCAGATTCCCGCCACCACGATGGCGACGCCTCTGAGCTTATCACGTAATTCCTCAATTTTATCTGCATAGAGATAAAAACTTCTAAAACTACATCCTTCGAATTCCGAGAGATTTGCATGGGGTAAGTGAACACAAAGAAGACTTTAAATACACTTTTTTTGCCATTTGTCTTATATGATTTTATACAAACAATAATAAAAAGGGTTAATTAATGACCTATCAATCACAAAATAATAAACTATTATCAGTCAAGTCATTTATCGAAAGATAATTGAGATAATTAGCAAGTGTGTTTAATTAAAACATTTGAAATCACTCTGTTAATGGGTTGTCATTCCTTAAATCCCGATAAAAGTCGGCTGATACAGTCTAGTTCCAACTGCTTTGGCCACTGTCACAACACTTAAAACAACAGTTTGATTTGGATACTCATTGGCATGTGCTTCAAAAATACCCCACATCTTATAATGGGTCCAAAATTCTAACAATTTTATTGATTAGTCAAATGTACATAGTAGTGTTGTACTAAAAGCAAATAAAAATATCATGTTTCTGATAATTTTATGGAAAAGATAATGGAAAAGTATAGCCTAGTTTCTTCTTATCTAAAAAAAATCAACTGTAAAATGATTGTAGGAACAGTGTTTGATGATCTCTATCTTTTATAGCAAAACTAAGGGGACTCATGTGTGTCAATTTTTATGTCCTTTCTTATCTGTTACTTGTTTATCTTTCCTGTTTAATTTGTTTTTTTTTTCACGCTTTACTGTCTAAATATATCTTTAAACTGAATCTTACAAGCAAAAAAATTCTATATACTACAACTTTTTTTTTTTTTTTTACACTACTCAGTATATATTAAGCTATACTGATCTCATAAGTATGATGAATGTTGTGTATAAGTGTATTTGTTTTCATTTTTCTTAACCAGGTGATATAAATAAAACCGACTAATTTTATAGTGACAAAAAAAATTGATCCATTGGATTTTCAACTAGTCTACCTTCAACTTCCTCCACCTCCACACGTATGTTTTTGTTTTGTTTTCAATAGCATAATAAACAAATTTATTGTATGTTCTCATGACAGTAGCAAGCTTTAACTACCAAACATACAATATTTGGTGGAAGAAGAAGAAGAAGATTCCTCTTGATCTGCCGGAGATGAGCGATAACACTGACGAATTAGAGAGCAAAACATTATAACTACTCAGTATTTCTTTTTTAATTATTTCTGACTGGATTTATATAAACACGTATTACTATATTAATTTTCCTGATTTTTATTCATTTAATGCGAAAGATTTTTAATTGCTTAATTTCGATTCATTTCCATAGGATTGATTTTAATTTTTTATGAAACAGGCAAAACGTTTCAGGTTTGGCGGAGTTCTGTTTTATCCAAAGTCTCGTATCCAAACCGACTAACGTTTCAGCTTTTCTAACTGTATTATCCAATTAGTCAGTTCCAACACGTATTTAAATTCTATTTCTTGCAACAAATATTATTTTATTTTCTGACTTTATCCATTGCGAGTAAGGGATAATATTTTATGTTTATAATTTATCCATCGTGATTAAGGAAATTAAAGCTAATAAGCAATGTTTAGAATGCAATATATATAGGAAATTTTGTTTACAAATCTATATTAAATTGTAAAAAGAAAAAAAGATATTTTCTTTGTAACAAGAAGCATACATAATTTGTACGAACAAAACTATAAACTATAAGTGTAATGGTAGGCCATTTCAAGCCCATTTAGCTAAAAGTGACATAATCCCAGCACCAACAAGAAGAGAAATATGGGCCATGATTCGAAGCCTAGTGTTAGATTGGATCTTGGGATGCATAAAATCTGCTAGGGTTTTAATAAAAACAATGATGTTCACAGTTTTTCTTTACTGCGGTATCATTTATCATACATTTAAGGGGAATACAAGTGTGGTGGACCTAATTGATGGTTTTTTTGGCATTTTTAATCTTATTTCTTGAAATATCAAGCATGTGGTGGGATGACAATGAACAAGCAGAAGACATGAGTCGCGACGTATAATAGTCGGACTATCTTTTGTCCGCCGGATAATAACCCATTCAAGAAACGTACTCCACTCTCCCACTTTATCAATTACTGATGTGAAAATAGCTAGAAACAAAGTGTCACATTTTCCCTAAGCGTTTCGACAAATTTCTCCAAATTTTTAGCTAAAAACAAAATGATTCATTTCATTTCATTTACTCCTACGAAAAAGCATGATGTAGTTTTCTTCTTCTTTGTGGATTGATGTTGTAATTGATGTTGTAAGATATCAGAGAAAGAAGACTTATGCAGTTATCACTACTATTATTACTGTGTGGACACATTGATACAACCATATGAACATGTAAAAACAATTAGTTTAACAACGTAAACACGTTTTAATATTATCTAAATTTCTAGTAATATATATATATATATATTTGGATTTAAAGTACCTAATATTGGATAAGTCATAAGTATGAATTACTAACACACACACACACGCCGCCTTCGATTTTCTTTGTTCAAATTTAAATGTCAAAAAAATACGAATGTCAAAGCTCGATGTACGGGTTAGTCAAAGTGCGTTGTAGAATTATAATTGTTCGTCGTCGAGTCGTAGAAGTAAATTATAATAGTTTTATTGAGCCAATTGTTTATGTTCTCTCTTCTAATAATTTTTCTTCACGTATGAAGAAGATAGAATAAAATATTACTGTCGACGTTTTTTAAGAGGTTTGGTAAAAACTTGTGAAAGTTACTTAATACTATTGCTTTAGATTTGGTATATAAAGTTTGATCTTTTTTAAGTAACTTTCACAAGTTTTTTTAAAAAAATTGGGAACGTGGCGAGGAAGGAAGCGTGGAGAAAAAATTGATGGTTTGGACTTTTAAAAGATATAGCACATCGTATTAGACAAATATAAAATTGTATTTATTGGCAAAAATATATAAGAACAACATGTGGAGGAACGTTAGAAACCCTAGAATAGGAATTTTTTTTTTTTTTTAACATTTTCAAAGCATTTAGATTTTGATGACTTTCTTCACCCCATTTTTTTTTCTTGGACATTTTAAAAGACTTTGGCACTGCATAGTTTAGGGTAATCATTGTTAACGCTCTCCTATAAATGCATGTATGAATGTATGTATAATTGTAATCTATATATATATATATTTTAAACCTTCTCTTACCTCCCTGTTTCTTAGTAAAAGAAAGAAGGGCAATACATTTATTGTGGGTATGGGAATGCATTAAAGTTCTGAATATTATAAAACTGGTACACTACTTTCGAAATAATGTAGCTTAAGGATACACGTGAGAGTATAAATACAGCAAAGTGAGGAAGATGCAAATCTCTGGTGGAGCAGTAGAGAAGTAGCTGTGAAGCTCAGGAAGGATAGCAGACATTATTATTGATTCTCGCCTTCTTTCTATGCAAAAGCATGAGATTTTGGAAAAACTTACAAACTAAAACTGTTGTATAACATGTACAGAACAGCCATTCCCCTCTCAAATCAAACACTGGAAAGTTGACTAGTCTATAGCTGTCTTTTGTTCACTAAAACAGATCTTTCTTAGATGTTCTTCTAACAATATATGCATCAAGTTTCAAGGCTATATCTTACAACATCAATCCACAAAGAACAAAACAACAGATGCTCTCCCATGTAACGGCCTAAAGAAAGGTTAAAGAACTCATCAAGGAGCATTTCAGAAAACGTGGATATTACATCTTGAAGGCATGTGACGCTTACATGAAAGGATATCTGATAGGTTCCCTCACCAAAGATGCATCGGTTATCGATGAATGCAGCTGCGCTAATTCAACTTCTGTTGGTTTTGAGCTTATGTTGGCAAAGATAGCGCCAAAGCTTTTCTCAATGCTGAGCGAGGTAGGAGCTGACTGCAATGAATTCACACATCTGCAACAGCAATAACACAATCTTCATAGGAGCTGAATTCACCAATCACTGCCAATTGCCAATGAACCAAGTGAAGGTTTGCGGCTTCTTTACTATTACAAGTTACAAATTCAGATATTTCTGGAATGTGTGTATCAGAGTTATTTTTTTGGAGTAATACAAGAATTGCATGTTGCTAAGTTGTAACCCTACCCGCACAATATTGACAATACTCTCATCTATAAGTTATACACACAAACGATTTAAAATATTTAACATATTTAAACACGAAAATACCGAATAAATCAACCATCTCATGAAACACCCGATCTAAATCCACCAGAGATCATACAGAGCCTATATTCATAAAAACACATCAAATATTAAAATCGCTTAGATAAATTTATGGTCTTACACTCATTTTTTCTCACGACGATTACATTGATGGTAGTTTTCCTTTTTAAGAAACCTTTCTTTTCAAAAACTTTTAGGGTTTCTTAAAGGTCACCGCAATACAACTGCAACCTCTCTTAGTCACCGTACACTCAATCACCTTCAACCTAAACCGAAAAAATCTAGAAAAATGACAGAACGCGGATCAAGAATCGAAATATTATATATATATATACATATATATATAATGTGGCTATGTAAACAGAAAAGGATATAGGTCTAAAAGTCGTTGAATTTTTGTTAACACTATATTAGAAAAATATATATCTGCTCTTTCGTATTTATTTGCATAATTAACCTGACTCAATAGTAGTTATCATAATAAAATTAGTTACATTAATAAATTACAAAACCGAATCGGAAGTCTGTGACTGTGACTAATTTAACGCAAGATCTCGATTCGTCTGACGGATCTTAATATATAGTAAATCTTAAAAAGTGAGTCCACGGTTTGTGAAATTATTGCTACAGATTGGGAAAATCGTCGTTGAATTTTTATATAGAAACAAAAATAAATGTTGACAAAAAGAAATAGAAAAAAAAAAAAGTTTTGAAACAGGTGGGTCCCGTAGTGCGCGTCGTCTAGAAGCAAAGGACCAACCCGTGACTATCAAAGTCAGCGTCAACTTCAACGCCATACTTATCGTTTTCGTGTATAGTTGCATTAATGTATTAGTGCAAAAACAAAATCCTTAATTACTCTGATTGAGATCTATTTCAAAGTCATGCCATTATATTAGAAGAGTACATCTATTTGATATGGAAACTA
>VBRH01001189.1:10721-21399 GCA_014578085.1 Cardamine resedifolia | reverse complement strand
TGCAAAAACAAAATCCTTAATTACTCTGATTGAGATCTATTTCAAAGTCATGCCATTATATTAGAAGAGTACATCTATTTGATATGGAAACTAAATACTCCATTAAAATAATAATAAAAAACATAAAAAGTTGGAGAGAGCTTGATGGATTCTTGTTTAAAAACCCATGATCTCTAGTTTAGATACTCATCTTACATATGTCATTTCATTATTGGTTTACTTATTTCAACAAATTTCAATTTAATTAAATAACTAAATTTTAATGCTCTAAGATAACTAAATTGTGTATTGAATTGACAGTGGTTTTTTTTGTTTTGTTTACGGATGAAATTATGCATTTTGAGGCTACGATTTAGCTATGTTCCAAGACCTCTTAAGTCGGCCAACGAAATGTATAACACTGACTTTGAAAGATCTTAGAATTTGTTGGCAATTATAAAAAAGATACAGCTTTGACTTAAGGTTTAGCTGTGTGCGCACTAATCGTGCCGTCGCCATCCATAACCACCAGAATTACTTTTTGACTAAACTATTTAGTGAAACAATAATCATTATTCGCCATGTGAGTCATTTGTCAAATTCATGTACATCAAATGAAGTAGAACAAGAAATTAATATGTTAGCTTAAAAATACATTATTTGCTTTCTATAATAAAACTGCAAGTCATACACTCATATAAGTCAATGATTTGTGTTAATGTTGTTCCTATGTTATCATTCGAGTTCAAATTCGTACATTATATGCTAGTAGCGGAGAAAAAAGGAACAAATTTGCAATCTAACCTACTAAATTACAAGTTGCATGGTCCAGCCCACAAGAAACATGGACAGATAGTTGTTGCAACACAGAAAAGCCCAAATAAGAATGGACTGGAAATCAAACAAGAGGCTATTTCGAAGCATAGTCCTAACAAAATAATTCATTTTCTTAGAACAAAAACAAAATTTTAGGAAAAACCCATCATAATACGGTAATATCTAATTAACTAGCGCACTAAATTTGAAATGTCTCTCTAATTCACCGGTGAAAATTTATTTCAATTCTTTTCCTGAAAAGAAGTTACTAAAATTATCCATTTTTCTTTAGCATATTCATTTATATAAATAACCATTCTCCCTCTCTTCGTTCAAATAATCAACAACCGGTGTTCAAACACCATACAAAAATATAGAAAATGTCTACAAATCTCCACCTTGCAACCGCGGTGGTCCTCCTCCTCCTGACGGCGAGCCAAAGCGGCGTAGCAATGGCTCGGCGGCGTATGCGTGGCGGGCAAGATCCATGCTCCGTTTCAGATTTCAAGGTATTGTGCAGATCAGTGGTGAAGGGCCAAAAGAACGTTAACGCAGCGACGGAGGTGTCCATAAGAGAGCTGATGAAAAGAACGATCAAGGCCAAAGAAGTCGCAAGAAGTGGCCGGAAAAGCGGCGGAGGGCTTCGGACTTGTTACTCAAACTACGATAGTGCGCTTGATAATCTACAAAAGGCGTTGAAGAACATCAAACAGAATGATGGGTTTAGCCTTAACATCAATCTTAGTGCCTCTTTGACGGACTTTGATACGTGCAACGACGCCATGGGCGGTGCTAAGGCGTCGAAAGTCTTCGCCCAATCCACAAGCACTTTGCATGAAATGGCTGATAATTGCTTGGCGCTCTCCACCCTCGTCAAGCAATAATGATAAAGCAAAATGTGACTCTTGGGGGAAATATTTTAATTTGTACAAAAAAACAAGAAGGAAAAATGTTATTTTAAAGTAGTTAAAAATAAATAAATAAAAATCTAGTTGTTTGATTTAAATCCAGGGATATTCGTGTACAGTTTCGGAATGTTTGAACATCTTGTGATTAAAAGGGAAACATTGATTGCTTGACAAACATGTCATGTTCTATTTCTTCTCAATGTATCTCAGTTATACGTAATCTCAGGTTTTAATATATACTTAACTAATACTCTCTCCGTATAAGTATCGTTTTAGAATTTCAATGCCAATGTAAAATTTTCACTTTTATACATTGAATAATAATAAAAAAATCTACAGCATATAAATTAGGGGTAAAAAAAAGGTTTAATTGTTATGTGTGAAATTGTAGAACGATATTATTTATAAACGTATCGATTAATGATTTATTGTTATTGATACATATAAGTTCTGGTTGCAACAAAACTGAAATATTAGTTCATTTGAAAATTTGTTTATAATTTGTATTATTTTAGTACTAAAAAGTATATATATTTTTAGTTTGTTGCAGTACAGTTTTTTTAAAATTTTAAATTTACTATAAATTTCAGTTTTATTGAATTTTAAATAATTTAGTATCAAATATTTGTTGTGGACAATGTATAATCAACAAAACTTTCATTATAAATATTTTAATTGGTTAATGATTTGGATGAAAAAATTACTTTTAACAGTTTAAACACCTTATGATATTTCAAATTGAAAGTTATTTCTGTAGTGTTCTCAAAAGTATGGATATACAAGCCTAATTCTCGACACAATTTCTAGAGTTTTCGTAGAAATTTTATTTAAAATGTTTTAAAGAAACTATTGACAATTTGACATGGGTAGAGTTGCCGGATAGATCAGATAGCCCATTTAAAGCCCAATATAATAAATCTCGGGGCCAGTTTTGTCCATACGATGAACGACGGTACATACATATGCATTATGCAGGCATTAATCAGCTTGTGCATCATGATGATGATGTAGTGGTAATAATGTGCATGGTCCAAACAAAAATGAGTAATAATCACGCCGCTTTGTGAAACACCTTATTCACAAAATGATGAGTAATCATAGTCGAATGCCGAACCGTATAGTATAAATATAAATATTCGACTGTACTTGTAACAAATACTACTTAATGAAATCTTAGCTAACTCAGAAATAAAATACAAAAATTTAACCTCGTGGAAGAAAAAGCTGAGCATGGGACGGCTTTACGGTTTAGACAGCATCATTGCTCTTACATCAAATTGTTGTATCTACTTTTGCTTCAATATTCCTCTTTTTTTCTTCACCTTTTTTTCTTCACATTCTCTTTCTCTCTTTTAGTTAAAAAGAATATAGATATTTCAGTAGTACTATTATATAACAGATTAAATGCTATATTTAATTTTCATTATTTATAGTATTCATTTACATAGAAATGGTGTAGTGGAATTTATGATGAGGAATCGGCATTGTTGAATTATGCCTAGTTTTCTGGAGTATGAGAACGACAACATCATGTTATAAACACTTTTATTTTGATCAGGGAATTTTTGAATCTGCATCGATTATTGGAATTATTTTCGCTTTAGCTAATTAGTAACTCAATTTGATTCGGTTTAGAATCTCAGTTCTTTGAAGTTTAAGCACACATGGCTTATCTTCTATTATTGGAGATACATATGGCGTCAGTCCTGACCAAAGCCCCATGACTTTGTGACTTGCTTTTCTCCCACATTTTCATTTTTTTAATATAAAATTTATTTGCAGAGACAATAAAATGATTATATTTTTCAATTGTCTTAAGTTTTAAGAAATATATAGTAATTAGACCAAATAATTTTGTAGTAGAAAATAAATTTTAAAATGGTTTGCGTTATTTATATATAGAGAATCTGAAAATTTCGATTTTTTTGAATCGCTCTTTGTTAAAAATCTATGATCCTAATATCAGCAAACAAATGTCTGCAACAAAGATTCCAGCTACAGCAAAGCTTCCATCTGAAGTAGAGACTTCATTAAAAGAACAAAATGTTATCGTCTCACTAAACAAATCAAAAGGAAAAGAGAAAATGAGACAAACAATATCAAAGTTGATGCTCATTTGGATTCAACGGTTATCTCTCTCACATGAAAACAAAAACAGAGCTGGAACAAAGCATAGCTTGGCTCGTACGGAAGATGCTTCTAACGTCAAGTTGTCAAATCGATTTGAGACCCTTGATTCTTTAAACTCAAGTTGATCTTGCCACCTATCCAAATGAAACTTAGGGTTTACCAATCTTGTATAAATTAAAATATCGAGCAAGTGTAAAACCTAAGAAAGCAATGAATTAAAGATGTTCATCTTCTTCAACTATCTTCTTTAAAGCTTCTATTTTTATTTTCATGGTATCAGAGCCATGGATATTCAATCTATGGAGCTTTATTATGTCCCCTTCACTGAATATTTCAAATTGTGTCACAGTCACCATAAATAAGAAAAACTATATCTTGTGGAAATCACAGTTTGAATCCTTCCTAGATGGTCAAGGTTTATTAGGATTTGTTACTGGAGCTAAGCCATCACCTGGATCTACTATTGTTGTTCCTGGCATCAACGGAACACACACAGAAACTCCAATTCCGGATTTCAGCAATTTGTTCAAGACAGATCGAGTTGTAAAGTCATGGCTTTTAGGTACTTTCTCTGAAGATATCCTCAGCGTGGTGGTAAACTGTGCAACTTCTCACGAGGTATGAATCTCTGTAGCCAAACACTTTAATAGGGTCTCATCCTCTAGATTTTTTGAGCTGCAAAGACGTTTGGACACTGTTAGCAAAAAGGAAAAATCCATGGAAATATATCTTAAGGAACTCAAAGGAATCTGTGATCAACTTGCCTCAGTTGGAAGCCATGTGAGTGAAAATCTTAAGATCTTTGCTGCTCTAAATGGTCTTGGTAGAGAGTATGAGCCTATCAAAACCATTATTGAGAACTTAATGGATAGCTTGCCAACTCAAACACTTGAAGATGTGGTTCCAAAACTGACAGGATATGATGATAGGCTACAAAGTTATCTTGTGGAAACAACAGTCTCACCACATCTGGCCTTCAATGTCTCTCAGTCAAATTTATCACCAAGCTACTACAACAACAGAGGAAGAAACAACAATAATCGTTATGGTTATAGTCGTGGCAGAGGCTCATTCTCCACAAGAATAAGAGGTTTTCATCAACAAATATACTTATCATCAAATTCACCAAGCTCTCAGACTGGCAATGCAGGTTTAATCTGTCAGATTTGTGGTAAATCGGGTCACCCTGCACTAAAATGCTGGCACAAGTTCAACAACAGTTATCAATATGAGGATATACCAGTTGCACTTGCAGCAATGAAGATTACAGATGTGACTGAACAAAATGGACAAGAATGGTTTCCAGATTCAGGATCCTCCTTACATATCACCAATAATCATCAAAATCTTTAGCAATCACAGCCATATCACGCGTCTGATTCAGTCATGATAGCAGATGGTAATTTTCTTCCAATTACTCACACCGGCTTAACAAACTTAGCTTCTTCATCAGGTAATGTACCAATGAAAGATGTGCTTGTTTGTCCAGACATTGCTAAATCTCTTATATCCATATCAAAACTCACCAGAGATTACCCTTGTTCTTTTGAGTTTGATTCTGATGGTGTGCGTATCAATGACAAGGCAAAACTAAAAAGCTTATGGTAATGGGAACCACGGATGATGAAGGCCTTTACTGCCTGGAGGAACCTAAGCTACAAGCCTTCTACTCTACACGACAACACTCAGCTAGTGATGAAGTATGGCATAGAAGACTTGGACATCCACATGATCTAATCCTTCAGCAGTTATCTAAAAACAAGTTCATCACAGTCAACAAAGTTACTAAGTCAGTTTGTGAAGCTTGTCAATTAGGAAAAAGCACAAGACTTCCTTTCTTTATCTCTTCATTTTCTGCAAGTAAACTCTTAAGAGGATCCATTGTAATTTGTGGGGTCCCTCTCCAATAACTCTGTACAAGGGTTCATATATTATGTTGTCTTTGTTGACAATTATTCTAGATTCAGCTGGCTTTACCCTTTAAGGCTGAAATCAGACTTCTTCTCAATCTTTCTTATATTTCAAAAGTTGTTTGAAAATCAGTTGGCTCATAAAATCAAACTGTTCGAGTGTGACGGAGGTGGAGAGTTCATTAGCACAAGATTTCTGAATCATCTGCAAGAGAATGAAATTCAACAACTCATCTCATGTCCTCATACTCCTCAACAGAATGGGCTAGCAGAAAGAAAACACAGACATCTTGTTGAATTAGGACTCTCAATGCTTTTTCAGAGTAAGGTTCCATTAAAGTTTTGGGTTGAATCATTTTGTACATCAAATTTTCTCGGGAATCTTCTTCCTCACTCAACACTGAAGACTCTATGTCTCTTTTTGAGAAATTATACAACAAACCACCTGAGTATTCAGCCTTAAGATCGTTTGGTTGCGCTGTTTTCCAACAATAAGAGATTATGCTGTGACAAAATTCGATCCTAGATCTTTGAAGTGCGTGTTTCTTGGATATAATGACAAATATAAGGGATATATATGTCTTTATCCACCAACAGGAAGAGTCTACATTAGCAGACACATTATATTTGATGAAAAAAATTATCCTTTCTCAACTTCTTACAGTAACTTTCATCCTTAAGCTGCTTCTCCTCTCTTGGAAGCATGGCATAAAAGCTTTCTTCAACAAACAAACACAGAGGCATATGTAGAAACAAAAGCTTAATAACCGTCAAGTACTATTTTTCCTTCAGTGATTACACAAATCCCTACTGAGGTAACAGTACATGTAACTATGGAACCTGCTTCACAAATAACTGATAACTCAACCTCATCAAGCTCAAAAACATCACAAGATAGTCAAGACATCAATGCAGTGGTGGAAGAGAGTCATGAGGATCAGATTTCTGTTACAAATGCTCATCTAATGGTCACAAGAGGAAAAGAAGTAATAAGAAAACCCAACAAGCGGTATGTTATGTTATCTCACAAAGTATCATATCCAGAACCCACTACTGTCACTGCAGCTTTGAAAGATCTAGGTTGATGTTATGCATGAGGAGATAGACAACTGCAAAGAAATGTATACTTGGTCATTGGTTCCTTATACACCAAATATGCATATTCTAGGCAGAAAGTGGTTATTAGAACGAAGCGTAATGCTGACGGTTCTTTACACAAACTCAAGGCTCGATTAGTGGCAAAAGGTTTCCATCAAGAAGAAGGCATATACTATCTAGAAACTTATAGTCCAGTGGTTCGTACCCCTACTGTGAGACTGGTTCTTCATGTGGCCATTGTAATGAATTGAGAGTTGAAACAAATAGATGTGAAAAATACTTTCTTACATGGAGAACTCATAGAAACTGTTTACATGACTCAGCCTGCAGGATTTGTTGATAAGAGCAAACCTAATCATGTGTGTCATCTGCATAAACCCTTATACGGTCTAAAACATGCACCATGAGCTTAGTTTGATAAGTTTAGCAATTTTCTATTGGAGTTTGGCTTCAGCTGCAACAAACCTAATCCATCTTTATTCATCTATGCTCATGGTAAAGACATTATATTGTTTCTTCTCTACGTAGACGACATGGTGATCACAGGGAACAACTCACAAGCCCTCACACATATTCTCAATGAGTTAAACAAACAGTTCAAAATGAAGGATTTAGGTCAACTACATTATTTTCTGGGAATTCAAGTTCAAATTCATGTTGATGGGTTGTTTATGTCTCAACAGATATATGTTAAGGACTTGTTAATAGCTGCTTCAATGGAACATTGTGCTCCGATGCCAACTCTTCTACCACTTCAGCTGGATAAAGTTCTAGCTCAAAAAGTAATCTTCTCCGATCTGACTTACTTTCGAAGTCTTGCAGGCAAGCTACAATATCTTACTTTGACACGACCAGATATATATATATTTTGCAGTGAACTATGCCTGTCAAAAGATGCATCAACCAACTGTCTCAGACTTTCAGCTTCTCAAAAGAATTTTGAGGTACATCAAAAGAACCATTACAATGGGAGTAACATTCAACAAATACTCGGATTCAATGTTATGAGCATACAGTGATAGTGATTAGGGAAACTGTAAAGAAACAAGACGATCAATAGGAGGATTCTGCCCTTTTATGGGATAAAATCTTATCTCCTGGTCCTGCAAAAATCATCCAGCAGTGTCTAAAAGCTCAATTGAAGCAGAGTATAAGTCTCTCTCTGAAACTGCTTCTGAGATTAAATGGATGTGTTATGCCCTACGTGAATTTGGTGTTCCTTTACTTACAACTCCAGAGCTGTATTGTGAAAATCTCTCCTCAGTTTATCTGACAGCAAACCATGTGTTTCATGCAAGAACAAACATTTTGACATGGATTACCATTATGTGAGGGAAAGAGTGGCTCTCAAAACTTTGGTGGTGAAACACATTCCTGGTCATCAACAAATTGCAGATATTTTCACCAAATCCCTACCTTTTGGTGCGTTTACAAGACTCAGGTACAAAATTGGTGTATATGTACCACCCACACTAAGTTTGAGGGAGATTATCAGCAAACAAGTGGCTGCAACAAAAATTCCAGCTGCAGCAAAGCTTTCATCTGAAGCAGAGACTTCATTAACTTCTGCAAAAGAACAAAACGTTGTCGTCTCATTAAACAAATCAAAATGAAAAGAGAAAGTGGGCCAAAAAATATCAAAGCTGAAGTCCATTTGGATTCAACGGTTATTTCTCTCACATGAAGACAAAAAAAGAGCTGGAACAAAGCAGAGCTTGGCTCGTACGGAAGATGCTTCTAACGTCAAGCTGTCAAATCGATTTGAAACCCTTAATTCCTTAAACTCAAACTGATCTTATCACCTATTCAAATGAGACTTAGGGTTTACCAATCTTGTATAAATTAAAATATCGAACAAATGTAAAACCTGAGAAAGCAGTGAATTAAAGATGTTCATCTTCTTCAACTATCTTCTTTAAAGCTTCTGTTTTTACTTTCACCTAAAACAACAATAATGTAAAAGGCTTTTTAAATATTTATTTCGCTAACCTTCTGCTCATAGCTGAATCGTACATATACATAGTTAGAGAGCCATATACGTCAAAAACATTGGTAAGTATAAAGCTAATGTGAAAAGATAATTCTGTATTCTTGGATAAGTGGTCAACAATGCAAATATGTAGTGATTCATTTTTCAATTAGTGGTCGCAATAATTCTCCTCACGAGTCATGATTCAAAGATTCACATATAATATACAATAGCGCTCGGCTCCTATGAGCCACTAAAGCTATTGCCTTTGATGCCATTCTTTTTGTTGACTGGAATCAAATTCTCCCGCTTTATAGAAGACCTTTTCTTATATATTATTTCTTCAGTATTTACATTAATTTCTTTATCTTTCTTTTTTTTCTTGTGATAAACTTATTTTTTCTTCTTAGAATATACATTTCATTAGTTTGATAGATCATGCCGTGTGTGTATAAATACATGCATACTAAACTAAACTAGAATTGTTATAGGCCACATGATCTGATATAGTGATATGGATCGGATTCTTCATAATTTCTATGCTACAACTATGTCTATCTGCGTCTCTACGAGTCTACGTACGTATTTATATATAGGTGCAGGCATGCGAATGGTCCAACCATTAAACCCTTTTTGGATACACATAAATTTGCATTATTTTTGTCTATACATCATGTATATATATATATATATATATAGTGAATATACATACATTGACCTGGTGGGGGGCGGCTCCTCCGTTGTGGGTAAACGGGAAACCTGAAAGCCCTAATAAATATACATACATTTATCCTGGTTTTATACGTATACAAATCGTTACCCCTAAATTTTTATAAAAATTATATTTTAAAATTTCCTTAACTATTAAATTTAACAATCGAATTTATATATACATATCTTTCTGATTATGATGTAACGGCTTCTATTGCTAATCCGCAATATGATAAAAATATGTCTGGTACTACTATAACCAAAACAATTGTGTGGTAACACAATTATGCCCATGAGTTAGCTATCATGGTAGAACAATTAAGATGTGTTGACGGATATATATTTACCAATCACGTTAAATCAATCATGAACAATTTTTCTAAAATTTCAAAAACATATTAAAAAAAAAAATTTAATAAGTATGCACTTTCACTTTAACAACTATAAAATTTTACGGAGCAAAACTCATTTCCTAGTATAACATTATACTCCATCTGTATTGAAAAAATTGATTTTTTGAGTAATTCACATATATTAAAAAACAATAAATACTTAGCATTAAATACATTACTTTTTTATCTTAAACACTTTCCCATAAATATTAGTCAATAGAAATTTAACAATTCAAACATTCTCAATTAATATTTTTTAAAGTTTATAATTTACTAACATTAATTAATAAAAATAAATTTAAAAGTTTAGAAAATCAATCTTTAAGAAATAAAATAAAAAAAAGCTAGAAAATCGTTTTTTTTAAACTGAGCGAAGAGGGAGTACAAACTCAACTTCATTCCATTATTATGCAAATGTTTTACAATTTTATCATTATTAACTCTTATCAATTAAGTCAATAATTAATTAATGCTCGACTCTCGTATCTAGATAATCTAATTTTTCTCTGCAAAAACTATATACTTATAATCTTATAACGAAAATTAAGCTAGTTAAAGGTTATAGGATGTGTTTAGATCATATGGGATCAGTTAAATATGGGGAAAACTTTATATCCTTTACTTTGGGTAAAAAGCTTTAAGCGAGTTGGAATTAATTGGATCGTCCAAAATAAATGAGATTGTCTGCTCAAACTTAAATTAGCTATTATTGAGGTCATTCTGTGCCAAACTCAGCCATAAGTTTTTTTTTCCACTCAATCATAA
>VBRH01001188.1:19718-41172 GCA_014578085.1 Cardamine resedifolia | reverse complement strand
CCTTTGACAAACCTCCGGTAATAACCAGCCAGCCCAAGGAAGCTCCGAATCTCCGTCGCATTCCTCTGTCTCGGCCACTCCTATATCCCCCGAATCTTTGCTGGGTCCACAGCCACTCCGCTCTCTGAGACAACATGACCCAGAAAACCCATCTCCCGCTGCCTAAAACTGCACTAGCTCAACTTAGCAAACAGCTGCTGCTCCCGCAGCTTCTCTAAAACTCTCCTCAAACTCCCGAACAACCTCAATGTCCTGAAATGCCGACTCCCCGACCTCACAAAACATCGATATGGTCGCCAGGTATGTCTCACAACCCTGCTCAATCAGCCGCTTAGCCTGAATAGCCGAAACCACTATGCTCCCGGAAACCGGTCGCACCCCCTGGTAAACCAACTTCCTACCTACTCGTTCGAAAACTATTCGGCCTCTATGACAATTGAGATGAGCCTTGAACTTTCCCAACCAGTCCATGCCCAAAATGACATCATAAAGCTCCATCGGACATCAAGTCAGTCGGCATCAACTCTCGATCGATGAGAATGTCGATGCCCTCAGCACAACCTCGAGTCTCCAACAACCAACCTCCAGCGACTCTCACTACTCCAGAATGATCACCAGATAGCTCCTGGATCCCATTCTCAGACACCTAGCTCGGTGTAACAAAACTGTGAGATGTTCCGGAGTCGAACATCACTACCAAACACAACATTAGCTCCCAGTGGTGCCATCGGAGCAAGAGACGGTACCAAAGCCGGTAACCACTCCAAAAGATGGGCCAGCAGCCCAAGTACAGCCTCATCGGGTTCTGATCTGCCCCCCCCCCTGTGGGGAGCTATCCATGTGCCGGCACAGCATTGCCATCAGCAAAATCAGCCTGATCCCCGACAGGGTACTTCACTCCCACCTGCTCCACCGTGACACTCTGCGCAACGCTCCCTTAGAAACCTCATCCGCCCTGCCAGCTCTAACAACTCGGCCAGCTCCGCCTCTACGACCACCCCCGAGGGCCTACTAACTCTGCTCGGATAAACCAATCTTAAGAAAAGAAAAAAAAACCAACGAAATGCTAATCTTTACTACCGAATAAGAAAATCAACAACACAACAAGAAAGTCTTACCGCGGAACTGTTATCGGCCGGAAGATAACATACCCAAACCCCAAACACTAACAACAACAAAACAACGCAGCAAGAAATCTAGCAGCCCTAGAATTAACTCCGCTCTGATACCAAATTGAAACGCCCCGACCCAATTTTTTTTTATAAAACAATAACAATACTAATAGTAACCCCATAATTATTATTAACTTCCAGCAGACGAAAATAATTAAACAGCTCAGCGATAACGATTTATTATGAACCAATAAATTCGAAGTCCATTAACAACCTAACGGTTTAAGGAAGCAACCAAGCAACAACAACGATAATTAAATAAATAAAACATCCTCCCGGTATGTCATCTTGAACCGTCACCACAGTTCCACGAGCTTCAGCTAGCTTTTATCCTTTCCCTTATCTACACCATTACGAATAGACGCAGTCAGTATTTAATAAATACTGAGGAGACGATAAACCCGTCTACTAGGTCAATTAGGACAAAATTACGAAAATACCCCCGGCATAATTAAATGCTCGGAATCGACAAACAGCAAAACAGCAACTTGATAAAAATTAATTCACCGCAAAATAATGAATTAAAAAAAGCAACGACATTTTAAAAAGCCAAAACGTGATTAAAATAATTAATTCTAAACAATTAATTCAACAGTAAATCACGGAAAAATTACCGAAAATAATTTCACATTTAATAGCAATTAACAGCATTTTTCAGAATTTAATTAAGCAATAAATAAACGGTAATAATCATAGAAAACACATATATAAATCCTAACACGTAATTACACCAGAACAATTCTCGTAAGAATGCCCGACCACGGTACTGCACTCACCTTAGCCAAAAACAGAAACTTCCGCGATAATTTCCTGCAACTTCACGAACCTTTCCTCTCCGGTTCCTTTCCGGAAAACTTTCCTTTTCAGGAAATTTTCCTTTTCGGCTCCTTCTTTTTCTGCGCTTTCCTTTTATAGACTTGCTAAAATAGAAACTTTCCCCTATTAGAAACTTTCCGAAAATAGAAACTTTCCAAAAATAGAAATTAGGGTTTAGTCCATGCCCAAAACTAGGGTTCCTGGAATTAGGTATCTGCCCCCTCAAAGTAAAACTCCGATTCCGGCCAGATTATACATCAGAATCCAAAGTGGCCAATGGTTCTGGAAAGCTGACATCCGGGGCTTTCTATTGATATGTAGATCGTGTTCTAACTCTTTACGGTTCACCGGGAAACTGCTCTTGAAGTTGGGCAGCGGCGAAATCCGATCTGCAATTATCCGCCTCAGAAGAACGGCCATAACTTTCTGACCATAGCTCCGAATTGAAATCCACTTGCGGCTATGGCTAGATATAGATGTCGTGTATCTCTCCATAAAATATTATATGAAAATAACTCTGTTTGCCCCTCCGTTTCTCCTTTCTCCTAGAACTGGTCCGATCTGTCTTTTCCTTCTTTCTCTCTTTCTCTCATTTCTCTTCTCATGATCTCTCTTCTTTTATCAGGTGGCCACGAAAAACATAGCCAAAAACCCTAAAACTCTTTTAAATATGACTCCGGATTTGCAACAAAGTCCCTCCACTTCATCAGCTTAAAAGTCGGCCCCACAACTTCTCCTTTGATCAATTAAACCCAACAGGAATAACTGATTTAATCAAAATGACCCTTTTTATTTTAAAATCTCCAAATAACCCCCAATAAAAGAAATGCGGGTGTTACAAGAGACATATTTGAGATGCTTAACTTCAGCTCATCCAAAGACTTGGCACAATTATTTGTCTTGGGCTGAGTTATGGTATAATTCCTCGTATTATACCTCACTTAAGATGAGTCCTTTTAAGGCAGTGTATGGGAGAGATCCACCACCATTGTTACGTTTTGAAGAGAACTCAACAACAAATTATGAGTTGGAGATATTATTGAAAGATAGAGATAAGATGCTTACAGAGATTAATGATCAATTGATTCATGCTCAGCAGTTGATGAAGAATAATGCGGATAAGCATAGGCGAGATATTGAATATGAAGTGGGTACATTGGTATTTTTGAAAATCAGACCATATAGACAGAATTCAATTACTAAGCGGCTGTGTCAGAAGTTGGCTGCCCGATATTATGGTATGTATGAGATTGTAGAACGAATTGGAAAGGTGGCTTATCGTTTACAATTACCAACTGATTCTAAAATACATTCTGTTTTTCATGTTTCCCAACTGAAGAAGGTTTTGGGAGTTCATCATCAGGTTAATCCCTTACCAACTTTTTTGTCAGAATTGGATGAATTTATCATTGAGCCTGAGCAGGTTTTAGAGACAAGATATAATGATGAAGGTGTCTTGGAGCCTTTGGTTCATTGGAAAGGGTTGCCAGATCATGAAAATACTTGGATGATAGTGCGAGAATTCAGGCGCCAATATCCTGCTTTTGCGCTTGAGGACAAGCTTCATTTTGAAGGGAGGGGGTGTTTTGATAAGCTACAAAAGGTGTATTTCAGGAAGAAAAAGTCACGTGAACAAGAGGAATCAGTGATAGAAGAAACACGTGCAAGAGAAGAAGAGAATATTGAGTGATGAACTGTAAACAAACACTGTACATATAAATAGAGAGTCTCTGTTATAAAATGAAAATATGTTTTATAGTCATTGGTGAGAGCAACGTATGTGTTACTGAAAAAGAATTAATGGTGTAGATGTTCAAGAAATTCTCTGGTAAAAACACTGTATCATTGGTTAAATTACAATTCTTTTCTTAGCATTGTTAACACTCTCAAGTCGACGTGCGCCGAATACGTACGTATAGGTGCTTAAAATGTATGAAATTAATACACAATTATGTGTCTTGAACTGTATAGAAGACCGCATCTTTTCAACGAACTGTGTCATGTTTCTGTTGTGATTCACGAATTACGCATAAAGCCAATAGGTTATAATGATGATGATGAGAAATGAAAAATAGGCTTTACGACAATATATTATAAAATTGTTTTAAGATTTAGGTGACCGAAAATTCGTTCGAAACTGTCAGTTTCATGTTTATTCTAAAATTCAAATTCAGAAACTAGTTCTTAAAATCGGACTACTACTTTCCACTGTTCCAAATTCAAATAATTGGAAAAATGCATTGAGATACATATTTAAAAAATAATTGGTGATTGAATTACTTTCATGTACTGTTTCAGTAATTGAAAAGATATATTTAAAAATAAACACGACATCTTTAATTCATTTCTAAATAGCATATTTTGTTTCATAGTTTGACGTAAAAATATTAAAATGTTTTCCAAATTTCTCATTTTGAATAAAACTTGTTAAAAAATATCTTGCAAACAATAAATATAACCTATTTTATATATGCAAACATTTTTCTTATAAAAACAGACTAATAAGTAATATTTTAAAGCATGGGTGAAGTATAAGATTTTAATTATTATATTAATATATTATTAGGATGAACCTAAAAACCACAAGTGAAGCAACAGTTGGGTCGGTCAACAAGGTTACATAAGACGCATATATTATTTGGGGATAAGTGTTTACATCATCGTATTCACTTTCAGTTTTGTGTGAACTAACAAAGCTGGAAACAAAAAAAATACTCCATATTTGGCATTTTTAAGTATGTTAAAAATTTACTACGCGCTAGCGAGACACTCAATAAAAACTTAGAATCTAAGAGGATTAATTAGAATCTACGTGGAGCTTAGGCATTAATAGATTATTCAAATACATTTTTATAGTTATATAATAATTTGACATCTAGAAATCATGTTAAATGTTTTCTTTTTAGAAAAATATAAAGAAAACTAAATGTCTTATTCCAAACTCAAATTAAAATTCCCCATAAAATTTTAAATAAAATAATAAAATTTGGACCCAAGTAATCTTCAATAATAGTATAAGCTAAAAAAAACTAAAAGTTAAAAAAAAAAATTAAATTCTTAACTAGACGATTTAGTTTATTATAATCGATTTGTTCGATTCAGACCGAGTTTGAGCGTTTAAACCGAGTTATTAATTTGATTAAACAATTTTAAGAAAAATGGGACAATAAATTGCCAATGCCACCTTATCTGATTTTTAGAACCTTGACAATAAAAAAAGAAGAAGTAAATATATTTAGTTGGCCTTAAGGAATTGCGCAAAGCATTTACTACTATTTTTTTTATATATAAACGCATTTATTACTATATACCAATTTCATTGATTCAAATTATTATTCAGTCTTCTCTCGGGCCCGAAGACCAAGGCAGCCGCCGACGAAGCCTTCCACGCCCAAGATGCAGCTCTTCCACCGGTGCTCCTCCTTCCAGATCTTGAAGCCGATTCTCTTGTTGTGAAGGATGCACTAGCTAGTGTCTCTTTCATGGACATTGGATTACCAATGGTGATCGCCGACTACGAAGACGTGCTCTCACTTCTCAATTCTAAGGATGTTTACATCATTAGTTTCTTAGGTGTTATGTATGGTTCTTTCGGTTTCCTTTATGTTTCCCGCTTGACTATTGTAGCAGCGGTTGATTTTGCCTTGATAGCCTTGTTATCTTCTTTGTTTAACAGTTTCTCCTCTGATGGAGTTTGAGATTTCTATAAAATAAGTTTGACAAAAAAAAAAACGCATTTATAACTATTCCATTTAAAATTTTTGGTTTGTCTCAGTCTTAAAAGAGAAGATTTGGTTGGAATAAATGATAAGTTTTAATGCCTTGCACGCAACAGATCATGAGATTGAGATACCTACTTATAGGTCTTCTAATCTGTTCCCTTGAACATGAAAATAACTAAATAAACTATATATGTACCCAGTTTTGTTTTTCTTTTAATTTCTTGCTACACTAATCGCGATTCATATAAACATTATGCTTACTGTTTCATTGGATCAGATATTAGTAGTTATGTTAGCATAATACTGTTTCATTATGCTAACAGTATGCTTACAAGATTGTTATGTTACATGTAAAATGGAGATTCAGAAAATTAGTTATGGACAAAAAATAAACAAAAACATATCGCCATTTCGTTAGATATTAGTAGTCTATTCCAACAATAATTTTGGTGTCCAAAGTCAAGATAATATGATACGGTTAAGCAAGAGAAACTGATAGCTACATCGTAAATTTTGTTATTCATCTATTTTTAGTTTATGTTTTCTCTGAGTAACGTGGTGAATAAGCTATAAAAAAAAAACCCTTAAATATGAGGAAGATTCCTAAAAAAGAAAATTGCTGAAGGTGTCGCCGTATGACACCAGTCTAGGACGAGTGTTTCATTTTTCCTATACTTGCGGATCCGTCTTCATAGATCTTCAAGCATACAAACTACACAATCATCAAGTTTGTGAATGCTTTTTTTTTTTTGTGGTATTAATTAATTATTCGTGAAGATCTAAGTGTACAAAAAGGACAACATATTGTTGTGTATTGCTATTTTCTCTTTTATCCCTTCTCTTTTTACACTTACAGAGATTGTCACCATCTCAAAGTGTACTCCAAATGGCAAATGGTATTGTTGTAAGGGAACAAGAAAAAGAGAGGAATACTTCATTTTAAATGGGAAAAAAAAGACATTTGGTGAAAGAGTTTTGAAACAGAATGACGAAAAATTATGTCTTAGACTTGTAGATTATTGTTTTTTTTTTTTTTTTGATTAATGTATGATGTTTTGAAACTATATTGTATTTATTTTAATTAAAAATCTATATTGGAAAGACCTCATCTTTAAACTCATTTTAAAAGCTCTATGAACTTGGACGCGACTCTTGTAAGATGCATCGTTAATTTGAGGATTACGATTTAGTTGAAAACAGAAAATTGGATGTATGTTTAAATTTTAAATTTTATACTTTTAGTTTTGTTAAAAAAGGATGTTAAATATACGATTAGTTTAGAAAACTTTATACTCACTTTGTTTCAATTTATTTGTAGTTTAAGAATTTTGCACACTAATTAAAAAAAAACATGAAAATTTGTTTCTTTTATCCTCATTAATATATTAGACATTTTATCATTGGTTTACATTAAAATAATAAGGGTTATTGAATAAATTTTGCCATAAAATTATATTGAAAACACAAAACAACATTTACAATAAAACAAAATTTAAACACTAAAACAATATATGTAATATGAAACAAGAGGAGTATAGTTTACTAGTTGTATTTGGTTTCATTTAATGAAAAGGAAAAAAATACAATCAAAGTCAAACTGTGATTCAAGATAAGAAACCCCACACACACAGACACAAAACAAACACAAATCAATCAAAACTCTAAATTTAACGATGTAATATTAGTCGTCAAGCGTTTTTTTGTTAGTGATATACGCCATCACACTCATTGAATTGTCCATGTCTAATGGATTCTTTTATCCTAACACAATTTTATACGCAAAGATTTAAACTAAAGCAAGGATTTGGACAGAATGTAAGCAAAAGCAAACGAAAAATAGCTAGCGTTCACACAATTACACACTGTCTTTGTCTTTGTCTTTGTCTTTTTCCAAACGAATTAATTGCTCTTGCGAATATTTATGCATAAAAATTTAAAATATTAAAGATCCTAATATAACGGTAGGTACGTGTATCCATCTTAATTTAATTTTCTCGAGTCTGAGTTATTTAAAAAAAAACAAGCGCAATCATATACACTTTTACTCGGGAGAACAAGTGGGGGTTTATCACATCATGAAACTAAAAATAGAAAAAGAAAAAGAAATCCTGAGATTGACTACAAATTAAGACTAAAGGTGAATTTGCTACATTACTAAATGAAGGACTATAATTAGTCTTTATAGTCCATAAACATGCAATTAAATAAATCAATGCCTAAATGATGTTTTTCATCATGCTAATTTTTTTAACTAACGAAAATTAGTATGGACGTAAAAAAAAATATAGTATGATATATTTGCAAATCATATAGGAAAAAATGAATAACAATATTTATAAAATTTTCATCAACACGATTTTTTGTTTTTTTGTTAAAACATCGTCAACATGATTTTGCAAAGAAATAAAAGAAAACTCATGGTTTTAAGGTCTAATTTGTATGTTAAATAAATCTCCTCCACCAATAATTGTTACCCTTTGTTGATCTTGTTGTAATAGTAGCATTTTGTTGTAGATTTTCGATATTTCTGCTTCTTTGTTTTTTTTTGTAACCGCTATGCAAATTATATAATGGTATAAATAATTAACATATTTACCAAAAAATTGTTACCCCTTGTTTAAATGTTTTTCACTATTGGGTTGTTCAAAAAAATGGGAAGATAATTTTCATTGATTGTAGCAACGGATTACCTTTTTCGAGGTGGCAAACAAAACAAAAGTAAAAAAAAAAATGACAATTTTTATAGGCAAATCAATTAAAATAAAATAAAAACACTTTTGGGAAATTATTTTACTTTTTTTTCTTTTTTTTTTTAATTCACGACTTGTGTACACGAACAAGCCAACGATATATATATACATCTTCGTCTCAACAATCCCATAACTCATTTCTCTCACAGAGAACAAACAAAAAACAATGGACTCCAAAACATATTTTCTCACATTTCTCCTCTGTATTTTCCTTTTCTCTCATTTTTCATCCTCAAATTCCAAATCTGTCAGAAATGATCCCTTATTTTTCTCTTCGCCGGCGAGTTTACCTACTCTCACGGCGGAGAGGTTAATCAAAGGATTCAATCTGATGCCTACAAGTGAAATTAATCTCATTGATGAGGACGATTCTGAGGCTCCAAGGCTTGTCGAGAGAGAATTCAATTTACCGGCGGCGGTTGACCGTCGTGACTCCTCCGGTACTCCGTCGGTTCAGGAGTTTGGTCACCATGCTGGTTACTACAAACTCCCTAATTCTAAAGCAGCCAGGTAACTTCCATTATTTTAACCGGTTTAATTACGGCTAGTCGCTTAACCGTTTTACCGTTTTTAACATTTCATCTAAATCCAACACCGGATTAAAAAGCAGGATAACTAAACCGGCTTTTTCTTCACTAAAACTAAACCAATCCGGTTTAATTATTGTTTTCTCTCAACCGTTCTACCGGTTTCGGATCAAACCACCAAAAGAAAGAGCTTAGGATAATTCGGTTTATTTCGGTATTACGACTAAACCGTGTTTCTATTGCTTATCAGGATGTTCTATTTCTTTTTCGAGTCAAGAAGCAAAAAAGCCGATCCAGTGGTTATTTGGCTAACCGGAGGACCCGGTTGCAGTAGCGAACTAGCTCTATTCTACGAGAACGGACCGTTCACCATCTCCAACAACTCATCTCTTACTTGGAACGATTATGGTTGGGACAAGGTTGGTTAAATTTAGAAAAAAAAAATAACCAACTAAAACACGTTTTCTCATATATCACAACAAGAAACCAAATTAATCTCAACCACTTCTTAAAAAATTTTAATATTATTATAGGCTTCAAATCTAATCTACGTGGACCAACCGGTTGGGACCGGTTTCAGTTACACATCAGACCAAAGTGATCTCCGACATGACGAGGATGGTGTCAGTAATGACCTTTACGACTTCTTACAGGTTTAGTTTCATTACATTTTCCTATGTTTTCATCACATTAAAATCATGTTCTTGAATAATCAATCTTCACGTGACACTTTTCATTTATAGGCGTTTTTTAAAGAGCATCCACAATTTGTGAAGAATGATTTTTACATTACCGGTGAATCTTACGCCGGACATTATATTCCGGCGTTGGCTTCAAGAGTTCACCGTGGAAACAAGAATAAAGAAGGAACTCATATTAACCTCAAGGTAATTTAAAAAAACTTCACATTTGTGCTAATTTTATTCAGACCTTTTTATGTTTTGACTTTAAACCAAACCCGGTTTATATCAGGGTTTTGCAATTGGTAACGGTTTAACTAACCCGGAGGTTCAATATGGTGCTTATGCGGATTACGCGTTAGACATGAAGCTGATATCACAATCTGATCATGATAACCTTAACCGTAATTACGCTGCTTGTCAGCAATCTATCAAAGAATGCAGTAAGAAAACACTATCAAACTGATAAATATTTCTTATTTTTTTTACTATTTTTATGAAAGATTTTTCGTCTTTTTGCGCGGTTTGCAGGCGCGGATGGTGGTGAAGCTTGTTCTTCTTCTTACGTTGTGTGCAACAACATTTTCGAAAAGATTATGAATATTGCAGGAAACGTAAACGTAAGCATCAATTTCAATCTCCCTTGTTTTGTTTTTGAAATATTTGATTAGAAGATTTATCCTCTGTTTTGGTCTCTCTGTTTTGAAGTATTACGATGTGAGGAAACAATGTCAAGGAAGCTTATGCTATGATTTCTCGAACATGGAGAAGTTCTTGAACCAGGAATCGGTACGGACGGCATTAGGTGTAGGAGATATCGAGTTCGTATCTTGCAGTACTGCAGTCTACGATGCGATGCAGATGGACTGGATGCGGAATCTTGAAGTCGGGATTCCAGCTCTTCTTCAAGATGGCATTAAGCTTCTTGTTTACGCCGGAGAGTATGATCTCATCTGCAATTGGCTCGGTATGTTTCATTGCGATATCCATGTGTTTGCTAACCACCGGGTTTACATCCCGACACAATTCGATTAACCTTTCTTGCTTTATAGGAAATTCGAAGTGGGTTCACGAGATGGAATGGTCGGGACAGAAAGAGTTTGTAGCAGCCGCGACAGTTCCATTCTTAGTAGACAATAAAGAAGCTGGTTTAATGAAGAACCACGGCTCACTCACTTTCCTCAAGGTAAAGCAAAGAAAAACCGATAAAATCGAACCAATTTCTATCGATATTTATACCTAATTGAGTTGTAATTGGGATAATGTTTATAGGTCCACAATGCTGGACACATGGTTCCAATGGATCAACCAAAGGCAGCATTGCAAATGCTTCAGAACTGGATGCAAGGAAAGTTCGGTACACCCACCGGTCGAACAGCTCGTCAGTGATTCTAAATACTGAACCGATCAATTATTATGTATTCAGGAGATCAATATTTTTACTTTAAGAAAGCTAAATAACATTATACTTGTGAATTATTTCGATAAATACACAGGAAACTTCATTGTTAATCTAACTATCATTTGATATCTTTGGCTGATTTGGTAAATTATGAAATTGGTACTTCATCCATTGAAAACACTCTTATCAGCTTTATATGTCACAAAGATTTGACAATTCCAAGTTATACAAACTTGAATCTAACATTCAACAACAGCTAGCGAAAATGACTTAGAAACTAAAGCTTGCAAATTCACCGATGACCCTCATAAGAACGATCACGATAATCATCATCGTCATCATCATCATCAAGAATGAGAGTAACACCATTGTTTCTTAAGGAGTTAATAACAGCCCATACCTTAGTTCGACTCTTGAACCCCTTCTTTTCGATTTCTTTCTTAACGTCGGCGTGAATACCTCTTCCTTGCCCATCTTGAAGCCCTTCAACTTTCAACCTCATCGCTAAAACCTCTCCAACAATAGCAGCTGCCTTGGCATTGCAAGTACGACCACACTCTAGTGAGTTCTTGATCGCGTGTTCTACGGTTGAAGCTGTTGTCACTACTCTCCCGTTGTTTCTGTCCACTACGTTTGCTGTTATGTACTTGATCGACATGAACAGCCTTAAAACGTATCTTTTGAGAACTGTCATTGCTTCTACAACAAGCAGTTTTATCTGAAACAATGCCCAAGAAACCTCAAAATTTTCAGCATTATATTCAATGAGTCAGATTGATAAATCGTTGCGAAACAGTGTTGATGAAAACTAAAACGAACCCAATAAGAGAAAGAAACAACCCAATAAGAGAAAGAAACAACCCAATACGAAGAACCTCATGAAGATGAATCAGAAGCATAGCTAAAGAGCTACATTAATTCATAAACACTTAGGCATTAACTTTCGTTTGGGCAAATGATCGAACACCTTGCGTGCAAACAAACTTTGATAATACAAAAGAAAATTAAAAGAAGGGCAAGTGTTTCTAAACCTTGAAAGCTACGAAAGCTATGATGTTCAGAGAATAGCCCCCTTGTGTTCAGACAATCATGGCAAGTCAGAACCGACAAGCCAGGGAAAAAAAATTGGGGAAGAGAGACAAAGAATTAAAGAAGAAGAAAAAAAAGAGCGCAAATTCTCATTTTTCGTGTTTTTTCTTTTTCTATATACGGAAAAATAAGTAAAAAATATCTCATCTTTTACAAAAACATTGCTCGTATTATTAAAAACTTGTTTAGTTTCACATTTATGAATTTTTGTAACTCAATCGAATAATATTCATTAATTAAAATTTTCATTTAAAATATATATAATAATTTAAAATATATTCAAATAGTATATATATATATATAACATAAAATAATCACTTTTATACAAAATCGAATCGAACCTAAAATAACAAAAAATTAATTTTTGGATCTAGTTTTTACATGTTTTCCTAAATACAAAATTGATTGTCCAAGCAAATAAATTGAAATAATTTATATAACAAAATTGCTAAAAAGAAATAAACCGATTTACTATATCTCAATAAGATGTTGAGCAACGGGCTACGGTTTCATATAAGTTTTTTACATTATAACTTAAAAACTTTTATTTGGAAAAATAGTAAAATAGAATTTAGTGGAAATAATCCTAAACTAAATTATTTTTATTTATTTATACTTTAATATAATAGTTTGTTTAGTTTTAATTTTAAATAGGATTGATTGATATTAGGGGTTATTTCACCATTCATTAAAAGATGAAGGTTTAAAAATCCACAAAAAAATTGAAATTTTTAAAAATATTTTTATAAATGGTGAGGGTTTTTTTTACCCATTTTTCCTCTATATACTTGGATCTTTACCAAAAAAATATCCTATAATCTATACGGCAACACAAATGTTATCTTTTTATATATGCGATAAATTGAGTAGTAAAATTTGAGTTTTTTTTTTAGTTTTTTAGTAAAATTTGATTTGTTACAACTGTTAATGGTATAAACTTAAGCGGTAAATGTTAACGTTGTTAACATGATAAATGTTAATGTTAAGAATATTTTATCTTATAACCTATGCGATAACGTACATGTTATCTTCAAACATACACGATAACATAATCATGCGGAGGACATAGTATGGGTTATGTGTTGAGTATGTGCGTTATATGTAGTTATGTTGTTAGTTAGTTATGTAGTAAGAAATATTTTTATAGTTAGGTTAACATAATAATTAAATTATTATTATTATAATTTATATAGTGTTAAACAAATAAATCACATATTAATATTATTTTGTTAACATGATATATGGTAACAGGAAAGTTAACGTGGATAATTTTTTAGTTAATTAACAGGTTTACATTGTTAAACCAAACCAAAGAAATTGACATGTTAAATCAGACATGGTAATATGTATTAACGATAAAGTTAATTCTTTGTTAATTTACAATTTACATTGTTAATATTTAATTTTGCATGTTAGCAATGTCCTCAATTATAATAACCATGTTTGGTTTAACATTAGTAATGTTAATAAGTTAAACATTGTTAAACCAAACCAAATAAGTTGACATATTAAACCAGATTTGGTAATATGCGGTAAAGTTGTCATGGATAACTTTTTTTATTAATTTACAGTTTTACATTGCTAATATTTAATTTGTAGGTTAGCAATGTTCTCAGTTATAATACCCATATATTTGGTTTAACATTAATAATGTTAATAAATTTAAACCAAACATGGTAAAAAATCCGTTAACCGTAATTTTAACTTGAATACTTTTTTAGTTAATTCTCACTATTTTGGAAGATGACATTAGGACGATTAAAAAGGTCAATGAATGATTTAACATTAGCATGTTAATAATGTTAACAATGTCAATCAATCTCTATTGGTAAACCATGGAAAACTGAGGACATTGTTAACCAGTAAATTAAAATGTTTACAATGTCAACCTGTAAATAAAAAATAATAATGTTATCCAAGGGCGATTTTACTATTAACGGATAATTTAATTATACTATGTACGAGGTATGACATTAACACAGTAAACAATTGATACGATAACATTGATGTTAACAACACAACTTTAACATCTAATCAGTTATCAACTGTTAAATTCAGAGAACAAATTTGGAAAACTGACTTAAGAAAACAATGGCTTATAAAGCTTTACAGGAAGCAAATGCAGAACATGAAAAACAGCTATTTAGAAAGTGGCAATCATGGTCTAACATAGTGACCAAGATATGCTGAAACAAACAACAGAACTTCCTAAATAATAGGATACTAAAGCGAGATTAAGTCTTATCAATCCCTCCCCTAAACTAGACAGTGTACTAGTTTAGTTTTGGTGCATCACAAACTCCCAACTTCCTTCTGAACTCTTGAAACTTTTCCAGTTTGAGTGGCTTAGTGAATATGTCCACTGTCTGGTCTTGAGTACTACAAAACTTCAGCTGCATCGCTCCTTCATTTACTAAGTTCCTCAGGAAATGAAAACGAACATCGATATGTTTGCTTTTACCGTGCATTACCTGATTCTTCGACAACTTGATGGTTGAGCTATTATCACAGAAGATAGCCGGACTCGTGCTTCCTTCGTACCCAATTTTTCTTAATACTCTCTTCATCCACACCAGTTGACACACGGTAGCTGCTGCTGCTACAAACTCTGCTTCTGTCGTGCTTAAAGTGATAATAGGTTGCTTCTTCGATGACCAAGCTACTGCAGCATTACTCAGAATGAAAACGTAACCAGATGTACTATTTCTATTCTCCACAAAACCCGCATAGTCGCTGTCAGTGAACCCAATAAGTTCTCTGTTTCCCCCTTTTTGATAAAGAATCCCATACCCTATGGTTCCTTGTAAATATCTCAAAATTCTCTTGGCCGCCATAAAGTGAAGCTCTGTGGGATTAGCCATATACCTGCTAACAAGGCTGACCGCATACATAACGTCTGGTCGTGTGGCTGTTAAATATATCATACTTCCAACCAGCTGTTTGAAGAGTGAGCCGTCGACCCTAACACCATCCTCATCTCGGTGAATTTTGAACCCAGGAATAATAGGATTCAAAACAGAATTACTTTCATCCATTCCAAATCTCTTTCGTACTTCCTTCACATACTTTTTCTGACTAACAAAAATTCCTCCATCAAATTGTATCACTTCTAAGCCAAGAAAATATTTCATCTCTCCCATGTCAGACATCTCAAATTCTTTCATCATAGACTCCTTAAACCCTCTCATCATTGCCTCATTATTCCCAGTATATATCAAATCATCAACATAGAGACTAATGACGAGATAGTTACCTTGTTTGTCGACTTTAGTATACAGAGTTTGCTCACTTGCATCTTTCTCAAATCCCATCTTCTGAAAGTATGCATCTATTCTGCTGAACCAGGCTCGTGGCGCCTGCTTGAGTCCGTATAAGGCCTTGTAAAGTTTGTATACTTTGCTTTCTGCATTCTCTATTTCATATCCCTTTGGCTGCTCCACATAAACCTCTTCTGTTAATTCTCCTTATAGGAACGCTGATTTACCTCAAGTTGATAGATAATCCAACCTCTTTGAGCCGCTAAAGCTAAAATCATTCTCACTGTGTCCATTCGAGCTACCGGAGCATACACTTCTTCGTAGTCAATCCCATGTTCTTATGCGTAACCTTTTGCGACGAGACGAGCTTTGTGTTTTTCGACATCTCCGTGTTGATTCAGCTTAGTTTTGTAGACCCATTTGACTCCGATGCTCTTAGCTCCTTTAGGCAAATCTGTTAGCGGCCACGTACCATTCTTCTCAATTGAGTCATTCTCACTGTGTCCATTCGAGCTACCGGAGCATACACTTCTTCGTAGTCAATCCCATGTTCTTATGCGTAACCTTTTGCGACGAGATGAGCTTTGTGTTTTTCGACATCTCCGTGTTGATTCAGCTTAGTTTTGTATACCCATTTGACTCCGATGCTCTTAGCTCCTTTAGGAAAATCTGTTAGCGGCCACGTACCATTCTTCTCAATTGAGTTTATCTCAGAATCCATGGCTTCTCTCTAACTTTCACTCTGCACGGCTTGCTCAAAACATACAGGATCCGACGACTCAGCGAAGAAAGCAAACTGAATTATTCCATCGACAAACAAGGCAAATTGAGCTAGGTCATCTTCATCTTCATCCTCTGTTCTTGTGTCATAATCTTTCAGCCAAACTGGTGCTCTTTTTTGTCTGGTTTCTTTTGAACTTTCTGGAGTATCAATATTCCTCATAGCTACCGGAGAGGCTATAACATTCACTGCACCAGTCTCTTCGCCAACTATAGGATTTGCTGCACCAGTCTCTTCGCCAACATTAGTTTCTGATCCTTCCTCATGATTGGTGTCAAACTCACTCTGTACTTGATCGGTGTCTCATTCCAAATCAAGCCTGATAAGTTCATCATAGCTTGCATCCCAGTCCCACTTCTTATCTTCCTCAAAGACGACGTCTCTGCTCACTGTAATTTTCTTGCTTACAGGATCAAATAGTTTGTACCCCTTTGATTCCGTACTCGTCCCAAACAGTACACACCGTGGCTCTTATCTTCAAGCTTCGTTCGATGAGCATCGGGAATGTGAGCATGCGCTACACATCCAAATACTCGTAGGTGTCCCACAGATGGTTTAACACCACTCCAAGCTTCCTCTGGTGTTATGTCTTTTACTGAACTTTTTGGGCACCTGTTCAAAATATAGAACGCCCAATTAACAGCTTCTAGCCAAAAACTTTTGGGAACACTCTTCTCCACTAATATGCTTCTGACCATATTCATCACCGTCCTGTTTTTCCTCTCTGCAACGCCGTTTTGTTGCGGTGTATAGGATGTAGTCAACTGCCTCTTAATCGTATTATCTCTGAACTCATTGAATTCACTAGAAGTGAACTCTCCACCACGATCTGTTCTTAAGCACTTAACAGATAGTCCAGATTCTTTTTCTACGCCATTTTTAAATTGCTTGAAAGAGGCAAATGCATCTGCTTTGTAAACCAGAAAATACACCCACGCCTTTCTACTGAAATCATCAATAAAGTATATGAGATACCTCTTTCCACCATTGGACGTTGGAGAGATTGGACCACATATGTCAGCGTGTATTAGTTCTAATTTCTCTGAGGCTCTCCATGTAGCTTTCTTTGGAATGATGTCTCGATGCTGTTTTCCCTTTAAGCAATCCGTGCAGACAGCTTCTATCTCAGAAAACTCTGGCAGCCCCTTCACCATTTCTTTGTTCTTCAAGGTTTTCAAACCTGTGTAGCTCAGATGGCCATACCTCTGATGCCAAAGCATTTATGTGTCTTGTGCATCAGTTTGAAGGCACATCACCGCCGCCATGTTGCTTGACTGTTTGTTTGAGAGTAGCACAAACATTCTGTTTGATGTCATGTTGCTTTGGATGATGAGACCCTTTGACGGATGATAAATTCTGCATTGATTGGACTTCATCAATATTGCTAGTCCTTTTTCTTGAAGCTGTCCAATGCTAAGGAGATTATTCTTCAGATCTGGAACATAAAAGACGTCTTGTATAAGATGATTAACTCCTTCAATGGACAGTCGTACACTTCCTTTTCCAACTACTTTCATCTGCGTGTGGTTCCCCAACCTCACGGTTCTTTTGAGTCCTTCTTCTATCTCGGCAAACAAGGATGAATCACCACACATATGATTGCTGCAACCTGAATCAAGAAGCCACACATCATTTTGCGTCTTCTCCTGTGGTTCTTCGATGCGTGCCATTAATATCAGCGCTTCTGTTTCTTCCTCTTTTTCTAGTGACTCCTCAATGTATACCATGAGTAACATCTCTTCTATCTCTTCTACTTCTGCGTACTTTGCTTGCTTTCCCAGACTTGGGAACTCATACTGATAATGGCCAAGTTTGTGACAGTTGTAACATTCAATTGTTGCCTTGTTGTAAGCAGCATGACCTCGGCCTCTGCCTCTTCCTCCACGGAGGCCCCCAAATCGTCCTCTTCCTCTTCCTCCATGATACTCATCTGTTGATACCACAAGAGCTTGCTCTTCTCCTCCGTCCTTCTTGAATTTTTGCTCGTGTACAAGAAGCAAACTTTGCAAAGCATCAACAGAGAGTTTGTCAATATCCTTCGATTCTTCTATGGAACAGACTATGTAGTTCCATTTATCTGTGAGAGTCCTCAAGATTTTTTCGACAATCTTGACATCCGGCATGTCTTCTCCAAAGTTTCTCATGTCATTTGCTATGACCATTACTCGGCTGAAATAACTACCAACATATTCACCTTGTTTCATTGCCAAAATCTCAAAGTCTCTCTGCGAAGACGATTGAGTTGTACCCTCTGTACTCGCGCATTCACTTAACACTTCATCTTCATCGAATCCCAAAGCTGCTTGGACGTCTCCTTTTGAGTTATTGTCTTCAAGATCGTCCGATCCAGTGATTGGAACAGATAATTCTTTGCTTTCAAGTCTTTGAGTTTCATTTCTTCTAGCGTCTTCCTTTGTGTTGCAGTTAACTCCACCTCAGCACCAGGCTGTGTGTACCCAAATTCCACAACCGTCCAGTACTCTTTTGATCAAAGGAGATTCTCCATGATCATGCTCCAGTGATCGTAATCGCCATCGAACTTCGAAATTGCAGGTTGAGAAAAACCACCATTTCCCTCAGATCTCATTTTCACTCACCTTTCTTTCTCTTCTCTCAGATTTTGAAGAAAGCTCTGATACCAAATTGTTAAATTCAGATAACAAATTTGGAAAACTGACTTAATTCAATAAAAGAAAACAATGGCTTATAAAGCCTTACAGGAAGCAAATGCAGAACGTGGAAAACAGCTACTTAGAAAGTGGCAATCGTGGTCTAACATAGTGACCAAGATATGCTGAAATAAACAACATAACTTCCTATATAATAGAACACTAAAGAGAGATTAAGTCTTATCATCAACATAGTCAGAAAACAAACAGAGAACACACAACTCTGAGTTACGTGAATAGTAACAATTAACCATGTCTGATTGAATAGTAACAACGTGATGCTAGTGTACTCAAATGATAAAGATAACATATATGTTAACATCACGATGTTAAGGAATCAAGAAGTGAACAAGGATCATGTGATAACTGTTTGGTAGATAACTAAACAATTATCTATTCATTATTTTGGTATGCTAATCACTGTTATCAAGATAATCAGAAATCTGTTTGTCATTTGCAGAGGAAAAAAAGACAATTGAAGAAGATGAACAATGACGTTTGAGTTTTCTCTTTCTTCCCTTGTTTAAATGCAAGTTTCTCAATTATCAGAATCCAAAAATGAAAATTTTGGAATTGACACAATCCTACAAATATTAACATGCACAATGAGAGAGAGCTAGTTGTAGGGGTTTTTCTGACAAAATAAATGAATAGAACATGTATGAAAAATCGTTTTTGTGTCCGTGCAATTTCCCTTGTGCAATTGTTTATGTTGTTTGGTCTAATGGGCCAGTAATGCTTCATTGGGACCATACTTCGAAAGAAAAAATCGTAATACTCTGGTTTAACCAACAGAGTCATACTATCACACGAAAGTATATACTTTTCACTCACAGACCACGTATTTCCTTATACGTAGATCTTATATCTAAAATGTTCAAAATCCAAATCCAAAAATGTTTACAACAAAGAAAAAAAAGATACACATTGTCTATTGAATGTATTCTGCAAATAAAAATCACGTTAACTGCGATACACCTGAACATAGAACTCATCTTGCCGACAGGACAAGTAATGCGGTTAAAACAATGCCACGTTAAGAAAATTTCATCTTTTTTTTTTTTTTCTTTTTTTCATAAGAAAATTTCATCTGTTTTAACAGGTATTTTCTTAATTAAATACAGACTGTTTTGAGAATAATTTAATACTTAATTGCTGTTAAATAATACTAAGTCGGACGAAAGAGTTACGTGGAGGAAGAAGAGACGCTGGAGACAGATAAGATACAAATGGGTTCTCTTTCTGAGTTGTTGTGAGTTGTGACCCCAGGCACTCTACTCTACATATCGATACAAAGGATATATAACATATATTCTTGTATCTTCCTTTTCTCTAGAAATGTACAAATTCCTTATTCATCTCTTGCTGTTCATGTATATATATTGTATCATCTCAATGAATAAAATCATCACTTAATATTAAAACTACATGGGATGTTCATGTTTTCTTAGTGGTTCAAAACCACATTAGAACAGGGCTAAAAAAAATTGGTTTAAGAGATAGTAAATGGATTCTAAATCATGCAAAGATTGGTATAACTTGACACGAACTATGACTTATGTAAAGGTTCACTCTGCATATATATATACAACACAAATATATACACAAGGAATATATACAAACGTAAAGGTACAAGTTTCCCTATCAAATGGTGTAAGGTGGTTCTATACATACGTAAAAATTAAACTAACCTAAGCCATGAATATTGATGAATGCTTGAATTCATGGAGCTTTATCTTTGCAATGATGCGGTTACGTATGACTTTCTCAGATTTAACAGCTTCTTGGATGCTACTATGCACAAGATTTCATAGCTCATCTAAGGCCAACACAGGAAATGGCTCTGCTCTAAGAACACCCACCTACAGAGTTTCAAACCAAAAAGAAAGTTTTCTTGATATTGCAGACTCTGTAAGACGATGGTTGAGAACTTTCGAGTGATCATAGCAAGAAGTAATTCCTTAAACTGAGTTTAATAAAGTAATGATTCAAGAATGCTACCAACAAAATTTTCTATATTTAACAACTGAAGGATCTGAGAAATGAAACTCGATCACACAACGCGGACGATGCTTTGATTGACGAATCAGAGATAAGTCACCAGCTTCTATCAAATTCCGGAGATCTCTTGCGATATCTGAACCATAAATGACATGACACTGCAAATGAAAATGAAAACTTCCAATCAAACACAATCCACAAAAGCCAACATTAGACACAATCGATTAAAACAAAAGATGGATTTTTACCTTAAGAGCCACAGGGAAAGCAGCAATGTACCGAAGAAGCAAATCTTTGATGATCAAATCATCACCAGAACAAATCACTTGCCTCGCTAAATCATTAGTTCCAGCAATTATCCCAACCCAAGCTTTCCTTCCTTCCTCATAAGTAGAATAGGATGCTTCCGTTCCTCTAGTTTCTCCAATTCTTCTTTGCTTGATAAGGAGGTCTCCAACATTCCAAAGACTGGTTCGCTCACGCACCTTCCTCTCTCCACTCAAATGCATCATCGGCTCTTCTTCGACCACACACTGCAGTAGTAAGGAGATCCAATGCGTGGCCAAACTTAGTTAACTAACCAAAATG
>VBRH01001187.1:27622-39955 GCA_014578085.1 Cardamine resedifolia | reverse complement strand
GTGTAGGTGAAAAGAAGATTCATCTTCAACCGAATGTATCAACTTGTGCTCAAGAATCTGTGAATCTCTCTGTTTTTGAGGATGGCGAAGGATCTTATAAGCTCGGGAATACTACTTCTTCTGGTGAATTGCATTTTATAGGTTCAACATTACAGCTTAGAGGAACTAGTCCTATAAAGCAGCCGTTGGTGGATTCTTCTGGAAACATTCTAGCTTACAATGGTGTGGTTTACTTCTTAAGCTTTCTAATTATCCTGAGTTTTCTTTTACGCTATACAATAATTGTATATTTTCCCTGCAGGTGAAGTATTTGGAGGAATTGAAGTCAACAGCTATGATAATGATACTGAAGTTCTTTTGAAGTCTTTAGAGGAAGCAAAAGCTTTAGTTCCAGACGTTCTTTCAATGATTAAAGGTCCCTGGGCCATTATATATTGGCAGGTAATTTTGTAACTTGCCGCTATATTTTGGTAGCATTTTTACTTGCTCTTATAAGTTAGAACCTTTTTCTCCATCAGGAAAGCTCAAGAACGCTATGGTTTGGTAAAGATGCTTTTGGTCGTAGGAGCCTTCTTGTTCACTGGCCAACTGTGGAAGACCCTCGTTTTCTTCTATCGTCTGTTTCACCAGCTTCTTCCGTTGCTCATGGCTCTGGTTTGTATTGCTTAGTAGAGTCATTTTGTCTCTTTTATGTACACTCCAAGCCCAAGTAACAAATGTTCTTTTGGCAGGAATGGATGCTGAAAATGGTAATAGCATTCATAGATTTTGGGAAGAGCTTCCATGTGGCGTCTATAGCATTCTTTTCAGGGTTTCAGAATCCTGTTTATTTATCCGTGGTGAAGTCACGAAGCACGAATGGAGAAATACCATGTGGAAAGAATTGACTGAATGGGAAAGGAAATTTGTTGTACAAAGACCTGAAGATTTATCAACGTCATCCCTTAGTGGAATTAGTGCCATTTCAACTTCTTCAGGTACTGCTTAGAATTTTCTTGCTTCTCCTGTTCTGTCCAAATCTCATATGCCTGACAAGGTTTAGCTTTAGGATTTGCGCAGACAGTTTTGGTTGTTCTAAAGGAATCAGTGAGGCGGCGAACTTCACTTCATAGCATTTTTCAGGTATTAGCTTTAACTTTCTCTTTCTCCAAGCATGTTGTGTTTTCTTCTAAACACCTTATTGGCATAAACAGGGAGAAAAAGAAGTTGTCCCAGTAGCTGTTCTTTTCTCCGGTGGATTAGATTCAATGATTCTAGCTGCGCTATTGGATCAGTGTCTTGATCCAAAATGTAATAATTCCTTTGCTCTGTTTCTGTCTTGTGCATCAATTCTGAAACTAATTTGAATTTTTCAAAATCTTCTTTTCCTTTCCAGATGAAGTTGATCTTCTTAATGTGAGCTTTGATGGTCCTAATGCTCCTGATAGGATCTCCGCCAAGGCTGGAATAAAAGAACTAAAAAAGATTGCACCTTTGAGAAGGTTGAACTCTGAAAACCTATTTATAAAAAATGTGTATATCTATTACGATTTATGTTGAAACAAATGTTCTTGGAATTTTCAGGTGGAAACTTATTGAGATTGATGCTGATCTGTCAAACCTAACATTTGAGACAAAACGTGTTATGTCACTCATAAATCCTGCAGACACTTACATGGTAAACTTCAAACTCTTGAGCATTCTGATTACATTTTTCCGAACTTGATGAGAATTATTCAATCTTTTTTGCAATGTTCTAGGACCTTAATATAGGAACAGCACTATGGCTTGCTGCTCGTGGTGATGGTTGGATTCATGAAGATAGTGAAAATCCCACAGTAGAAGAAAATAACCAGCGGATTAAATATAAGTCTGATGCTAGAATTCTGCTTGTTGGCGCTGGTGCTGATGAGCAATGTGCTGGTTATGGTAGACACAGAACAAAATACCGAAATGGGAGGTATACATATTTATGTGTGCTAATGCATTCTCTTATGAATGTAAACTAATATAAACCTCATCTCACAATTTTTGTTCCTTTTTTCCAGTTGGGTTGCGTTGGATCAAGAAATGAAATTGGATATGCAGAGAATTTGGAAGCGAAATTTGGGTCGAGATGATCGATGCATTGCAGATAATGGTAAAGAGGTATATATGTCACACCACAACTAGAAACTCAAAACGTTTAATTCTTTGTGATCTGTTCTTAAATCTTTTATATTACATTTTCAGGCGCGATTCCCGTTCTTAGATGAAGATGTGATAAAGACTCTCCTTGACATTCCATTGTGGGAAATTGCAGATCTTGAGCAACCAAGTGGAAAGGGAGACAAGATTATTCTTAGACAGGTGAGTTAACAAAAGCTATCATTTCTACTTTAAGGAAGCCTCAAAAATAATCCCGAAACTTTACTTAAATCTTGAAGGTTGCAAAGTTGCTTGGTTTACATGAAGTTGCAAAGATGCCTAAGAGAGCAATACAAGTAAAAAGAGGAGAACTTTACTTGAAACCAGTATTTTAAAGATGCCTAAGTTGCTTGGTTTGTGTTGTATTTTATGCTCTCTCTCACTATTGATTTGAACTTTGGTTGTGGCTTTTTAGTTTGGATCGAGAATCGCTCGTGAATCAAACCGGAAGAATTTTGGAAGTAACCGTGCCGCAAACCAAGCTTCTGCCGGGAGCGTGAGATTCAACACGCCTTCAGCCTAAAACCCTCCGATTTATCGCCAGACAACTATTTGTTATTATCAATCTTTTTGTAGCCATTGTATTCTATACAAAGGACTAATAAGATAGGAATATGTTTTAAATTCGATTTTTACTCAATTTAAAACATGTTTTTAGATGTTTTCAAAACTGGTTTGAACAAGAAGGGATTAAACAGAGGACAGACACTTTGTCTTTGCACAATTTGAACTTACAGGGTTAAAATTGGAAAATCGCAAGAAAAACAAAAACCCTAACATTATTGTCTAAAATCATTTTTCTCCACCGGCGATCTGTCTGCTCCGGCGCATAAACCCCTGCAAAGCCCACAATTCGAAAGTTTGGTTCTTTTTGATGGAAGCCGTAAGCAGTAGCTGCGACAACATCGTCAGCGATGATACATGGAGAGCAGAAACTGAAATTGGTGGCAACGAGAGAGCTCTGCAAGCGCTTCGAGAACTTATCATATTCCCTTTTCGCTACCCTCTCGAAGCTCGAACTCTTGGTCTCAAAGTACATATCACACACCTATGTTAGTTTCATTAGCTTCTCTCTTTCTTTTAAATTGCTTAATTAGCTCTGCTTTTATTGCAGTGGCCAAGAGGATTGCTTCTCTACGGCCCTCCTGGAACCGGCAAGGTAAAAAAAATCTCTGTTTCAAGCTTGAATGGCTCCATTAAAGTTCTCAACTTTTTATTGTAAAATGATCTTACATAAGCTAATTCGACCGCTTTGTTTTGCAATTTGATTTTTGTAGACAAGCTTGGTCCGTGCTGTTGTCCAGGAATGTGATGCACATTTGATTGTTTTAAGGTACTTTTGTTTCGTAGCTTCTCTATAAATTAATGTTCTGGAGCTAATTTATGATTTGTCTTTGTGTGTCAATGCTCTGCTCAGTCCTCATTCTGTACATCGAGCACATGCTGGAGAAAGTGAGAAAGTCTTAAGGGAAGCTTTTGCTGAGGCTTCTTCTCACGCTGTTTCAGACAAGCCGTCTGTGATTTTCATTGATGAAATCGATGTTCTTTGTCCTCGGCGTGATTCTAGGTATTGCTTCACTCAAAATATTTGATACTCATAGTTTATAATTGTGATCTTCAACGAGATTGAGAATAATTTTTGGTTCCATGTAAAATGCAGACGAGAGCAAGATGTTCGTATTGCTTCTCAACTCTTTACACTCATGGACTCAAACAAGCCTTCATCATCTGCACCAAGAGTTGTTGTTGTAGCATCTACAAATAGGTTTTTGTCTACCTTTAAACATTATTTTAGTTTTAACACCTTTGTGTTTTAAAGCAAAGATTCAATGATTTTCCCCTATCTTGTAAAAGGATCGATGCAATTGACCCAGCGCTAAGAAGGGCGGGACGATTTGATGCTTTAGTCGAAGTGAGCACACCAAATGAGGAGGATCGTTTAAAAATCCTGCAGGTAATATTGTGTTCTTAAATAGGATTGCTTATTGCTCCTTAAGTGTGAATTTTTTTGTGAGTTTCATGTTTGTTATTTCTTCAGCTGTACTCAAAGAAAGTCAAGTTAGATCCTAGTGTCAATCTGCAAGCCATAGCAACTTCTTGCAACGGTTATGTTGGGGCAGATTTGGAAGCTTTATGTCGTGAAGCAACTATATCTGCAAGTAAAAGATCCTCAGATTCTCTTATCCTAACATTGGAAGACTTCAAGATTGCAAAATCTGTGGTTGGTCCAAGTATAACAAGAGGCATCACAGTTGAAATCCCTAAAGTGACATGGGATGATGTTGGTGGTCTTAAAGACCTAAAGGTCAATACTTTTCTAAAGAAAAAGATCAATTTTTTCTTGGTTGTCCTGTTTTTTTCATTGCGATTAATGTGTTTTTTTTGTTCTTTGTGACAGAAAAAGCTCCAGCAAGCTGTTGAATGGCCAATCAAGCATTCAGTTGCATTTGTAAAAATGGGCATATCGCCAATGCGTGGGATACTCCTCCATGGTCCTCCAGGTTGCTCAAAGACAACTCTTGCTAAAGCCGCTGCAAATGCTGCTCAAGCTTCCTTCTTTTCCTTAAGGTACAGTTTTTGCGGATCAGAACGTTGATAACTTGATAGATCATGTTTAAGGATATCATCCCCGTTGGTTATGAAACTAGTTTAAAGGAACTGTCTTTTCTTGTGTTTTTGTATGGGGTGTGAATTCAGTTGTGCGGAGCTATTTTCTATGTATGTTGGAGAAGGTGAAGCATTATTGCGTAATACGTTTCAAAGAGCTCGACTTGCTTGTCCAAGTATAATATTCTTTGATGAAGCTGATGTTGTCGCCTGTAAAAGGTTTGTTTCTGTCTCTCCTTGCTCTTGCTTCGCGTTATTGGCTCCTAACATGTTTATTTCCAGAGGTGATGAGAGCTCAAGCAATAGTTCAACAGTTGGAGAAAGGCTTCTATCTACACTGTTAACCGAAATGGATGGTCTTGAAGAAGCAAAGGTATATATATATATATATATATATATATATATATAGACAAACTAAAGATCATAGCTTTTGATAGATTGTTTTACAATGATACTGATGTGTTTACGGTTTAGGGAATTCTTGTCTTGGCTGCCACAAACCGTCCCTATGCAATTGATGCTGCTCTAATGCGACCTGGTCGATTTGATCTTGTAAGTCGTCATATTAGATCTTTTTGATCAGACGATTTCTGAAATAGTAGAACTGCATAGTTACTCTTTTCTTGAAATGTCTTCTTGTTTTAGGTGCTATACGTGCCACCGCCTGATCTAGAAGCTCGGTTAGAAATTCTGCAAGTGCATACACGCAACATGAGACTAGGAGACGACGTTGATCTCAGAAAAATCGCTGAAGAAACCGAGCTTTTTACAGGTGCCGAGCTCGAAGGTCTATGCAGAGAAAGCGGAACTGTCTCGCTTAGAGAAAACATCGAAGCAACCGCGGTATTCAACCGCCATTTCCAAACCGCAAAAAGCTCGCTTAAACCCGCATTGACAATCGAAGAAGTCGAAACTTATTCATCATTCAGGAAATCCAAAAGATCACAATCAAAACCGATTTCGATTCAGAAAAAGAAGGTGAATTCCAATGTTTTCGGTTTAGGATTCTCATGGAAATTTGGTGTTTTGAGCTTAATGTTGCTTACTACTGCAAATTATTACTTGAACCACACTAAACATCAACTTGTATCTACTGCTACATGAGACTTTAACCGTTGAAAGTCAACCAAACAACAAAAAAGTCTCTATTTTTGTTTTCTTCATAGATCCCAAAATATCTTTTGTTTCAAAGTTTCAAAATTTTAAATGATAAAAGCGGCTTATAATAGATTCGGACAATGACAAAGACTGCCCATTATATAACAATGGCCCACATACCTCACTATGGAAATATTCACCGTCATCGAAATCGTGAAATTTCTTTAAGCACCAATAATTTAACAGTGGTTTTGTTGTTACTAATTGAAACTCTAAATAGTAAATACCAAAATATTCACATGTACTTTCATAAAGGTCCAATAAAATTCACCGGTTTTGGGATAATATCTATTTGAATTTAGATATTTCGATAAAAGCTATGAATGTTTTTGTCTTATTATTCAAAAATTCAAAATCGATTTTTTATGGTTAACTGAAGAACCAATTCAATTGAACCGGAGCCCTGACATTAACAAAACCGGCGTCAGCTTATATATAGACTGGCTCGCTTATGACTCAGTAGTCAGTTCCGAGTCTGCGTTTGTTTCTTCTCCTTCAGTTTCATCTTGTAGATCTGATCGCGAATTTCACCAAAAGTTGTGTTTCTCAAATTCACCAAAATTTCATCTTGTGGCTAACAACGGAACTGCACCACCCGCAACAGCTGTGACTGCAACCGCACTCACTACTGCTACTACTATTGTTGAGCCGGCTGAGCTCAACAAGCAGATTCCAGCTGGTATCAAAACTCCTGTTAACAACTATGCCCGAGCTGAAGGACAGAACACCGGCAACTTCCTTACTGTATGTTTTAGTTTTTGTGTCCATTACTCGAATACACGTAAATGAAATCGTTATGATCTCACTTTCTTTCTCTGCAGGACCGTCCTTCGACCAAAGTTCATGCAGCTCCTGGAGGTGGATCATCCTTGGATTATCTCTTCACTGGTGGCAAGTAAAATAATTTGCAAATGCGTATCGATTGTCTCTGTTGCATTCCTCTCACTATAAAACTGTTTGATGTGAGCCTTTATATGATAAGAAGTCGGTTTCTTGTCTCCTCCCTATCTCAACTGTGTTCTGTAATATTCTGCTGAAAAACGTTTGAATCAATACAAAAGACAAATTTCAAGTTGTCTTGTTATTAATCAACCATCGATGCTAAGTACAACTTCTTAACATCTCGTAATCGAATCTGTTAAACTAAAACAAAGTTACATGTCTTCTCAAAGTGCGAAAACCCGTCATTTAGGATGTTGCGGAGCAGGGATGATCCCCCATTTTCTTCGAACTTGCTCTAAGTCTTCGTCAAAGTGACGCTCGTAGTAAACACACATTAGGTCAGTGCATTGTCTTCCTGCTCGAACAGCCCAAGAAAGGTAATGTTTCAAGAACATTGATCTTTGCTTCTCGTTAAACCTCACGGTGCCTCCAATCACAGAAAGCATACACATCGGGAGATACATTTGCTCAAACTCTATGACTTTTAGAGCCGACTCGCCTATAAGATTCGTCGGGAGGCCGAATAGAGTATGCCATAAGTCGTGAACTTCGCGCGCCCGTGTTGCTACGTAAGCCAATTCATCTGTATCCATGAATCTTACAGGCGGACGATCATCGGGTGAGAAGTTTCTAGATCCCATGAATCTTGCATATGCAGCTCCAAATGTGTTTTCTGGTAGATCCCAAGCATGACCTACTTGCTCTGATACAACACGAGGCCGCTCGAGTAATATAGCCTGACAGAGGAAAAGAAACCACTAAAGATCAAACACCATTGTAACCAAAATCATTCATCAAGCAAAAAAACTTAACCTAAGATTTGAACTTTTTGTTCACAAGCAACTCTACTCTGTAGCCATTGAAACATTACTCATAGCTCAATTAGTAATCAAATCAAATCAATTTGCATATATAAACAAATCTCTGAATCAATCAATCTTAAACAAAACCAAAGATTATTTTCGAGCTTAAGAACTTACTCTTCCTTCATCGCTCTTCTTCATCCTCTCAAGAACCATTTCAAAAGCTGGTTTCCCAGTGGTTTCACCGAGAGCTGCGATCAGATCCGCTCTACGAGGATTTACCAACGCACCGACAGCAGATCCCATCGCCACCGCCGCTTGTTGCCATCGGCGTAACGGAACTCGAGCTCTTTCGATAATCATCGTTGTTCGTGGAGATCTCTCAGATCAAAATCGATAGACGACGACGACGAAGATTATAGATGACACGCGCGTCACGCGCTTATGATCCCGCGTGTAATTTCTTTATTCTCGCAATTTCTCTGAAGCTTTTGATGGGCATTTCAATTTGGGCTTATAGCCTTTTAGTCTATAATAACTCCGTAGTTAGTACGGCCCGTATTATAATGTTATTACTAATAGAGAAATTCTTTCAAATACACCAAAAAGTTTTTGTTCCAAAATATCACACTTTTTCATTTAGGTCAAAAATAACATTTTTATAAAAAACAATAATTTAATTTATTTATTTGGGTTGATTATTTTAAGATTTAGGATATAGTTTTTAGAGGATGAGAAGTCAGGTTTAGGGTTTAGGGTTTAGAAACCCTAAACCCTAAATCCTAAATCCTAAAAATATGAATTTACGAGATTTGTGGTATATAAGAGAATTGTCTTTTAATAAAAATATTATTTTGGCCTAAATAAAAAAAATATTATTTTTGAAACAAAAATTTTATTTTGTGCTATTTAAAAGAATTGCTCTTATTAATATCGCTCATCTGAAATATTGTGTCTATTTTGAACTGTAAAATTAGTTTTATACCCAAAAAACAATATTTAGTAAGCTTTTTCAAATCTAGATATTTGATTGATTATACATTTCGTTTATTTTTACTTTTAATTTATTTGTTAATCCTAAAATTTAGGACCAAAAATCATATATATGGACTGAAGGTCCAAAAAATCATATATATTTCTATGGACTGAAGATCAAAACAGTTTAAGTACAACCGTATTTCAAATCGACTCGAACTTATAAAATTCAGAATTTCTCACTTCTTTGAAAGGGTTTTGCCCCAACCACTAGACCAACTGACCAAGTATCATTTTGATTATTTTGGTTAACCTAACAAAAGAAGATACATACCATCCTACTAGTTCCGGTCCAACAAATTTAAATGCATTGTAAAAAAAGGTTTTAGCCCTTCATTATAACAAAACAAACAAATTTGGGTCCTTCTCAATATATGTTTTAATAAAAATGAGCATTTTTCTTTTGCTTTTATTAAGAAAAACGAAAATGTACTTTCAAAATTCAAAAATGATATTTTTGTACCCTTTTTAATATTTTTAAATAATTTTGTGCCCTTTTTGATTAAGATTTTTTTGAAACTGATATCAAACCTTTGGGTCTAGACACCTCTGCCCATCCCACTTGGGTCGGGTTTGCATCCCATATGCATCTTATGTTAGGTTAATTCTACAAATCTAAACAAAGAGTTGTTGACAAAAATAAAAAGTTACTATAAAATAATTACCATAAAAATGTGTGCTGAAGTAATTATTTACCTATGAAAAACAATTTTAATGTGTGGAAATGACTAAACTTGAATAGAAGGACTTGGGCCACTAAACAAAAAATTCTATAGATTCGTTTGAGTCTTAGACCGTACAGGTCCATGGGTGATAGATTTTTGGTCCACAGAAATATAGTAAAGAGGTACAAAAGATATTAAATGATCGATCTCACGACCTTTTGCTTTCAAAGCGAACGCAATACCACTATGCTATGGAGGCACTCATGTATAGTAATACTCCCTCCATTTTTAATTAAGTATTGTTTAAAGTTTGATACACAAAATAAGAAAACAAATAAATTTTTTATTTTATTATTTATTAATATACTATATAAAAAATTTTATTGGTCCATACATTAAATTTGCACTGAAAATGTAAAACAACACTTAATTTAAAATAAAATTAAGGTTATAAAATGATACTTAATTTTGAATAGAGGGAGTATTTTTTATAATAACTAGAATATTAGTTTTATTTTATATAGAATTTTCCAGTTTTGCAATTGTAAGAGCATTAAAATTGTTTTAGTGTATCAAATTCAAAAGGCAGTAATATGTCGACACGTGTCGACAAGGGCACGTGATGTACGTATGACTTGTTCGTTCAATCGCCAACACATCCTGAAAAATAATAGGTCTTTTGAACGAATAATATATCGACACGTACCCTGTTGTGACTTGTGAGGCCTGTCCCCTACATAAACCTGTAATTGCTTCCCTCATCTTACGTTTTTGTTGTTAAAAGTAAACTAAAGAACAAAAAGTAACAATTTTATAAATGTTAACTAATAAATATTATTTGTCAGAAAACAATATTGAATGTTTACGACTTTTTGGCCAAGTTCTCTTCAAGTTACCTCGTATTATGAACTATAGGTTAAAGGTACTTTTTCTTTAAAAACGTCTTTTTTTTCATTATTCATTACTTTTTCTTTAAATTAATCACAAAATTAATTTAGTGATTCTGCAGATTTTACAAACCATACAAGTTTACGAATAGATATGATATATATCTGACACACTTTCATTAGGAATGACCAAAATAGCGTAATATATATAATTGAATCTCTATTTAGACTAGAAAACACAAACTGGTTACTTATTTTATTTGTTTTATTATCTAACAAGAGTCCTAACCTACTCACAAGAGCAATTTGAATACCCAATCGGCAATTTTCTCCTTGACAAAAAAAATAGTTTTTCTTCCTTAGCTAAACTTTTATTTATTTATTATATATATATATGATCTCATTATCCTTCTTTTTAAGGGGTTTATGATCTCATTATTCAGTGATACGATTTATTAACCAACTTGTTAAATAGATTTGAACAAATCGTTTCCTATACAAGCCATGGTATTAGTATGTATATATATAAGGAAAAAAGCTATACTATTATATATTGGTAGTGAAATTACATAATAGGTCGATGGAATAAGGAAAATCTAACATGAAGTATATTTTCGATCAGATTCCAATTAACATTAAGTGCAGAAAAACATTTAAATCGTGTCTCAAATTTTTCAAATGCCTATGGTCCATGGAGTAAGTAACTAGGTTTTTAGCCCATCATGGGGTCTAAACTAGTTCCAATTTGTTAGTCTAACTAAATATACAGAAGAAGCCTGCAGCATCAGAAATCCTACCTTATATTATTATTACATATTTTTGTAATATTAATTATATATGTGGACCTATGGTTTTTGTTATCTTGGTCTACAAAATAATATAAAACTATAATGGTAAATCCAAGGGACAATCATTTTCTCTCCCCAAAACAAGAGTAAATTGCTACTACCCAACAAATTGCTACCACCCCAAATATATGCATAACTTTTTTTCTGTTCTAATTGAGTGGAGTAACTATGTTTGAACTGAGTAGTAATTTTTTTTACAGCATTTAGTGTGGAGATTTACTATTAAAAATTATTATTATTGGGAGATCGATCCAAACCAAACCAACCAAAATTCTTAACCAAAATCACATCTCTAGTTATGTTATTTACATTTATCTTATAAAACTTAGAGTATTTTATCTCTATATAAGAGAGTGTATCTTGTAACATTATTTTCTTAAGAGTCTAATTATAGTATAATTATTCTACTAACTCTTTATGTTCTTTATTCTCATAAATTTATCAATTATTTTGACTACTTTATTAGAGATAATTGTCTCTAGATATTTTAAATTCATATATTATCTACCTAAATTATCAATATAGAAGATCGAATGTCACATTGCAATTATGCTCTCTTATTTATTCCTTTGTAGATGTTTACTAAAGCATCTATCTATATGTTGCATATTGTAAGGTGGCCATTCGGAACGACAAAAGAATGGTGGAGGATAGCGAGTGCGTTGAAGATAATGATCATTTTTATATGATAATTAATATAGATAAGACATGCGCATATACATCAAGTTTTTCCATCAAGAAGATTGATAAAGAAAAATTAAATAGACAATTTAGCACAAACGAAGAAAACAAAGCTAACATATGTATCATATATGTATAGGTTGAACAAAAATAACTAAGGTACCAAGTGAAATATGAGTCAGCAAGCAAAGTTAAAAAAAAATTGTGCGAGACATGTCACATGAGTAAATTAACATCAAAGTAAACATGACAATTTCCGACTACCATTTCCGACCAATTCAGATGGTCATAAATATTCCGACTAATTTCGACTATTTTCCGATAAATTTAAAAATCGTCGGAAATTGGTCAGAAAATTTTGGTCAGAAATATGATCGGAAATTGGTCGAAAAATTGGTCGGAACTATGAGATCGGAAATAATTTCTTACCAATTTCAGTCCAATTCTTGGGTTAGTCAGAAATTTTAAAAAAATTTTGACTAATTTTCGATCAATTCAATTTTCCGACCAAATTCCGACCAATTTCCGATCAATTCAATTT
>VBRH01001187.1:6129-16298 GCA_014578085.1 Cardamine resedifolia | reverse complement strand
GTTAAAAATTTGTGATTTTTGTGATGAGGATTGAGGAGGAGTCTACTCATTAATAGCCGATGCGTACGTTAGCAGCCGCCCTTCTTTTTTTCACGATAACCGGTTTAGGTAGATTACAGATTGTTTATCTCCGGTTTAGGTAGATTACAGATTGTTTATCTCCGGTTTAGGAGATTTCTTCTTTGACTAAGTAAGTAAATTATGTTTAGGAGATTTTTCTCCTAATTTGGTAGTGAATTACAGGTAATCATTTGGGTTATTAGAAACAAATTTATGAAGTTTGACTGATTACAATTCAATTCATGGAAGATTAGGTGGTTAATAACAATTTATTTTGGAGTAATAGATATAGGAACATTAGTAAAAATCACTGACTTTAAAAAATCCATAAATACATTAATAAAATAAAATCATTAAAATACATTAGAGAAAAGCGTAGAAGGAGGGGCTATGCCGGCCGCATGTTACTATCCATTGCTCATTCTCTTCTTCATTCATTAAAACTTAAAAATGTATAAGTAATTATATATTTTTCTCTTCTTAGTCCTAAAATTCTATTTTAAAGAAATAGTCCTAAAATAAATAAATAAAGTACACGAAGACAATTTGGAAAGGGTAAAACTTTCCAAGGAATCGTAATCAGTTGTATGAATGGTTTTAAAACTCTCAAAACCTTCTTTAAAAAATAAAAATTTGTTTTGATATTAGAAAAGTATTTAAAAACCTGTTATGATATTTTTAAATTATATGGTATTTCAGAAAATCTATCCTCTTGACATGGACTAAAATCTTTAAGTAATTGGATAGTATAGTTTGTTAAACTAAAAGCCCAAATGAATTTAAAAAAAACTTATGATTAATGAAACGCTGCATTTTATTAATTCACCTTCAATCAAAAAGTTTCAGAAAATTAAAAGGACAAAACCCTAAAATCTGATAAACACAGCCACCAAGTTTCCAGCTGAATTCAGATCTGAAAAAATTTTAATTTTTTTTTTCAAACTCGAAAATTATTATAATCTTTTTTTTTTGATAGAAAATTATTATAATCTTAGTGAATATAAAACTATAGATTTGAATTTCCAAAATGTTATTTTAGATATAGATCTAACATGCTATTTTCTAGAATAATTATCAAAACTAGATCTTAATATGTATATAATTTATATTAAAAATCAAAACTTAAACCGAGAATTCTACAATACTTCATCTAAATCTGAAATTTAGAGGAAAACTAGATTCAAAAAACTGATTGTTTACAGGTTAAATAAATTCAAATTTCCTTTAAAATAACATGTTATCAAACATAAACTGAATATAGTGTATGATACCAATTATTTAGAGAGATTTATAATTCTATAAACTAAGAAACATATCGGCTCCTAATGAATAATAACATAAGGACAAGCGTACCTGATGGATTCATGGCTCAAACTTTGAAACTGAGACTAGATCTTCTAAATCAAACCTTGAATAGTCTTAATTTTTGGGTGATCGGGATGCATATAACTATGTATTTTTGGTTATAGTTGTTTTGGAAATCCACCACCGCCTTAACTATAAGGGTAAACAGCCATAAATAAAAAAGGTCTATAAAATTTTGTTTAGCTAAAAGTAATTTTAAGAGTTTATTTTACATAATATGTGGTGGTCTTGGTAACTATACTTTACCATAAATTTTTTTTTTTAATTTCCAAGGCCTAGTAGGTAAAAATTGCCTCATAAAAAATATTCATGGAAATAAACAATTTATATTAGATATGGTCTAGTTTTGAATCTCTCCCTACGACCTCCACAATGTTTGAGTCGGCGATGTGGAGACCATAACAATCTATTTATAGAGATTACGAATGATTTGTATTCACACACTAGTTTTCTATAACACTTATGTCCCTAGTCATTTATTTTATATTAAAATGACAACATAAAGTTGATTAGGTAAATAAAAGATGTTTTTGTTCGATATTGCCTTAGCATTTTTATGTATTTAGGGCTCCAAATATATATACGAACGCGAGTAATTACCAACAACACAATCAATAATTAATCTTTTGGAGGTAATATAGCTTCTTTTGCATCCGCTGCCTTATCTTCGACGTACTTAACAGTTTTATTGCTCATATCTGTTGCTGTATCTTTGACTTCACCAGCTTTTTCAACAACAAAGTGTTTGGCTTTTTCTGTAATTGAAACAGTTTCTTCTTTCGTCTCTTTGCTTTTCTCCGTCACAAAATCTGAAGCTCGCTGTGCATTTTCAGCCATTTTGTCCATTGCTTCGCCAGCTTTCTCAACAATATAGTCTTTAGCTCTTTCTATATGATCTTTAACTTCTTGTCCTTTCTGAGCAGACACATGTCCCATTTCGCTTCCCTTCTCCTTCACGTACTCGGAAGCTTTCTGTCTTTTAATTTTTTTTTTTTTGTGTGAACATTTTGAGAAAATTAATACGATTAGTACATTTGTATCAAAGACAAAATATTCCACCATGTCGGGGGAAAAAAAACAAAATGTATATAATTACGAGCTTTAAACCATGTTTACTGTTATCAGTTCACATTATAAATTTGTGTTATAATTGATAAATTTTAATGGGATGGATCTAGGAAAGTACGTACCAAAACGAAACTTAAAAGAATGATATTTTTCACCTAAAATTGTTTATTTCTAAATGACTAACTAAAAATTCATTAAGTTTTGAAAAAAAAAGAAGTTAGAAAATGATGTGAAATCAGTCATTGGATCATAATGTGTATCATTTCCCTATCCAAATATATTTTTTTGTTGTACAGTAAAACCTCTATAAATTAATACTCGATAAATTAATAATCGCTAAATTAATAATTTTTTTCGATACAAATATTATTCTATTAATTCATAAACATGATAAATTAATAAAATATTATAAAATATATTGGTTTCAATATTATTGAGATATTACTTCATTAGTATTCGCCAAATTATCATCGTCTACGATTGGTTTATGTTATAGTTTACAAGAGTTTTAATTCAGTGTCTCCAAACAAATAGACTTACGAGGCATCATCGAGCCATTTGGGGTCTTTCTTCGAGTTGCCATTACCTTTGACGGCGGTCGGGACCCACGACTTCTTGCGCTGATGAGGTGCAATGAACATATTATTCCGGCCAACCCCGACAACTCTGCCGCCAACGCCGCTTCTCTTGCCTCCGCTAAAGAAGAACGAAGAACCCAACCCACTAACCACAGCTCCAGATATTGATATCGCCATGAGATTCTCTTGCCTTTCTCTCCAAGGTAATGGAAAAGTGTGTTTTTGGGTGGAAAGGAATCAAAGGGAGGAGTTTAATCTTTGTATAGGGGACAAAGTGAGAATCTTTATAGAAAACCTTAGAGGCTGACGTGCATTAGTTTCTAACCAATTAGAATCAATGACATTCCTTTGTTAGTTCTTAGCTCGCCACGTGTACTCAATTTTACTGTCAAAAGAAACACGTCGGCCAACAGCTTAAAACTTAAAAGAGAGTGTTTAATTTGACATGCTTGAGAGAATAAACAGAATATTTTTATCAAAGATAAAAAAAGAATAAGCAGAATACTTTTTTTTATATAGAAAATAAACAGAATACTTAACATGTTTATTTTTGACACAGTCTCTCAGACTCAGATTTATGCTTGACTACTCCTTCCAAAGGGTAAAAATGAAACCTTTTTAAATTGGTTAAATCGGATTCACTGGTTAAAAGATTAGTTTATAATTAATTACTATCAAAGACATCCCTGTGTTTACGTCAAAAAAAGAGAGACATCCCTTTGTTTATAAGGTTGACACTGACATGCTTGCAAGAATAAACAACTAACAAAATATAATGAGCTTGAGTTTGATAATTGTATATAACTTTGAAAAATTATAATGAAATTTAATTTGATAGGATTTAAAAAAGGAGAAAAATTATGTTTTTAGAATGCGTAGAAAGGGGTCATGCCGGTCGCATGTGACTCCTAATACCTTCCTCTATCATGTGATATATAAAAACATAATATAAAGTTTAAAAAAAAAAAGAAGAAGAAGAAAATAAAGAATGGTGTTCGCATGTTTGGGATACAAGGGAAAGAGAAGTGCGTAGAAGGAGGGGCATGTCGGTCGCATGTTTCTGTATAGTTTAGCCAAACTTAAAATGGATTATATAAAGATAAAATTACTGATTTTGCTGGGGTTTTTTTGTGTGTGTTGCTTACCATCCTTTTTGGGGTCTATGAAATGCGATGTTGTTCCGATAAAAGTGTGGAAAAATAAAGTGTCAATGACTCAATACAAACATTTAACCGACAGAAGAGGAAAAATTATATGTAGATTTTACAAAATTGTTATTAAAAAAAGAAAAGATTGTTGGTTTTTATTTTTCTTAAAACCTTATTACATCATCTAATCAAGTGTCTATAAGATAACGGTATCCCTAATTTGTTGCGACTTCTCCCTTGAGGGTTTTACTGATTTTGAGAAAGCACTCTTGTGGCCTTCTTAATAAATATCCTTCAGTCATGTAGTTAGATATATTTCATGATAATATCAATATGGATAGTGGAGGCAGTCGATAAATGTATTAATAATTCTCCAAAAAATAATAGAATATTTTAGACTCACTAAGTCACCAATGACGCAACATAATCAAGAAAATTCGTAATTGGCCCACCATTATTTCTGAGTTTTTGTTTATATTCCCACCTATTTTTCAGATAAACATCAAATCTCAATAACTTTTGATGCCACCGAGCACTAAATAGTAACAATGCACCTCAATAATCTCCGGATATTAGTGTCGACCAAATTTGACCAAACGTTGATTTTTATGTACGCATGTATACCAAAAATATTAATCAGTATTAAAAGGAATTTCTATGGCTTATTTTTGGGATTTTACCAAAAAGTTGCATAGTATTGATGTGAGATACTCCTATAACTTTTCAAGCATAATCAAGGAAAATCAGAATTCAATTAGTTAGTGAAACATTTAATTTCTGAAAAACGTGGTCTGATTGTTCAACTATAGTTGGATTAGGGATTACGTGAAAGTGACTAAAGGATCTTTAAAGATTCACATAAGCTTTAATTTATGTCCACAAAACCTAAATAAAATATAGTTATATAAAAATCTAAAATCCATAGAATTCACATCATTGGCTACTATACTTGGCTAGGACAAGGGTGAATTGTTCTGTTTCCATATTTTCTTATTGTTATTATACTTCTATTTGTCATATCATTTGTGTGAGGATGGAATTAATCTAAACGTTTGATAACCTCAAAGTCAACGAAGAAGAAGACTACGAAGCGGCTAGAGCTCGACTGGGAACAAAGTAAAAGGCTCTAAAGTGTGGTTCCTTTCTACAAATAACTTTTTATAATTTTTAACTATCTATTGTTGAACAGTCAATATCCAAACTACATCTATAGCTGAAATATTGTTCCCATTAACTTATTTATAAAGTAAAACATGATAGGATGTATAATCCACCAATCCTCTCCAGCCGTGGCCCCATAAAATCAGCCAAACATGTTTTCCACGAATGTTCATAAAATATAGACCAAAATTTACCAAAAGCCACGCCGGATAATATTGTCGTTATTAAAGTTTCAAACAAAAAAAATCTCTTAAGAACTACTCTCCCAAGATCTTTTAATATTACGTTTATGTTTTGCAAAACTTCAGAAATAAAATAACTTTAAATTTAAAGCAGCCAGCAGTATATGGTACACTGAAGGGCCATCATTCTGACTAGATGCTGATTCTATCGCCACGTCAGGTTTTATGTCTGAACGATGTTGATCAATAATGGGATGTAGAGAAGAAGTTTCAAACTTTTATTTCGTTCTCTAAAAACAATACGAGTATATATGTATAATTTAAGTATATTTGTAAAGAAAAACAAATTACGAGTATGTTTTTTGCCAACAATCAAGTTTTTTCTTCTTCATCTTCAACTTGTATAAAGTTTTCTTTGTCAACCTTCTTCGAGTAGGTTTACTTAAAAATTAGAAGAAATCTCAAATAAGGATATAGATCTTTATTTTCAAAAAAATAAAATAAACTTCAACTAAAAAATCAGGCTTCTAAAAATCATAAGATCTTTGGAAAAAAGAAAATAATAAAATCTTGATCAAAATAAATAAAAATTCCCGAATTCGTTTGTCTAGATGACCCTAGAATATAACTTATTAATATTTTTGATTATATATTAAAAGTAAAAACAACAGAAACTGAAAATAAAATCGGAAATAAATCAGCTAGACGACCCTCAAAAAGTCAAAACCATTCAAGATCAATAATAATATGTCGGCTAAAACGAATACTCGCAGTTGTTAGGCCCACTAAGACTTCAAAAGCCCAAAATTTATTTTTATAATAAAATACTATTTATGGTTTTATTGTTCTTAAATTTTACATGAATGATAAGTACTGAAAACTATTTGAACGAAACCAAATCAACAAAGTTCATAGAAAAAGACACATGAAATTTCAAAGCCAAGAACATAACAGAACCTTATTGAAATATCAAACCGGAACCTCTTAGTCTATGTTCAACAATCTCATCAAAGGTTTTCGCCATATGAGGAGTAAGATGATTCTTCCAGTCACCAACTTCGCCTTTCCTAAAGAACACATTAGAATCTATACCAATTCTCGTTGTCCCCTTCTTATTAACATCCAAATTGCTCAAATTTTGCAAACTACACAACTTCAAGATCTCCTCCACCGATCCACTCTCCTCTTCTTCCTCGGTGAAAGGACAATTCAAGAACTCGGTGAGTCTCTTGACTTGAAGACGAGGCTCCTCAATTATCTCCTCATACCTCATGAAAAAAAAGTTCTCCTTATCTTCCAAGCTCCCATTCCAGTTGCTCAACACATCTTCCCAATAGGGTCCATATAAAAGAACTCCTCTGCAATATTCATCAAACATGAGCTCAAAAGTGGTTTGATACATCTTTGAGCGATGCAACATGTTTCTATAATGCCAACCGGAGACGAACATATCTTTCATACTGTTGAGTTTTTAATCTTGCGGAAACGGTTAATTGTCTTTAGCTAGAATGTGGTTAATTGTCTTTAGCTAGAATTTAACACAGTAAATTAACGAGTTCCCGGCCTCTAACCGGTACGTCTCGTGTGAGACTCTCCCCACAAACTTTCACTATAAGCAAAGAGTATTACAAGCAAAAACAAGAACCTAGAAGGAGCTTACAATCTCAAGCACACACAAAGAACACAAAGGTAAAGACTATTCTCTTTATTTCTTTAACTCTTGGATGTTTCCTTATCTCTGTTTGTCTCACGTCTCTTGTGTTGCGTCTTAGGGTTTCTTGTGTTCTTCCGTTGCTTAAATAACAAGAATTGCCGACTTATAGCTTCTTCTGCAATGGGCCAGTTTCACTCCAGCCCAACTGGAATCACTATTAACTTGACTTCGGATTTGGGCCAGAAAGAAATAGACTTAAGTCCATTATCTCACACATACCTCTACACACATACACGATTTTGCAAGGTGAAGATGCCTTTATAGTGGCTTCACGCGAAGCTTGTAAATGCATGTGTGTAGAAAAGATCATAGGAGAAGGAAACTTTGTGAGATCCGGAGTTTGGCTAGTAGCGTATAACTCTATCTCAAGAAATGGGACAAGGTCATGAGGGTTTTGTGAGAGCAAAGGATGGGTTTGGGGGGTTTTCGCGATATTTTTCTGTGTACAATGGCGAAAACTAGGGATTTGAGCCAAGTGGTTCCACCTTTGGGCAAAGAAGCGAGGATTATATCGGTATCTCGTGGCTTGAAGTGTTTTTGGACGTCAAGAACGGCTTGTAGTGTGTTTGGATAGTACCAACATCCTTTATAGTTGTAGAGACCATAACCCATGAAATCTTTGTCTGAAGGTAGAGAAGCGATCAAGTTCTTGGTTTCTTGACTAACGTGGTCGTCTTTCATGTAGTTTGGAAGGTGAGGTTCTTGAGAAGCCTCCATTGTGTTCATTTTTCCTCTCGCCAATTCTGAACACAAAGATAGAAAAGTGAAAAATTAAAGAAGAAGGTAAAAGAGTTTTTGATTTGATGCTTTGGACCATCCGCTCGCACAAGTCTACATATAGACAAGTGTTCATGGCTTTTGTACACGTTTTAATCATGGGTGGACCCTAAGCCACATATTTTCCATTTTGAGATAAGAATCTTATCTTGAAGACACTTGTCCTGGAATTGGAAAGGTCCAAAGGAAGTGACTCAAGGCATGGCTTTACTTCTCCTTCTCGTCAATATGTATGATGGTGAATCTCTGTCTGACTGTCTCTGACCTTTTTGTTCACAAGGTGCTGATCTCACGTGTGCTAGCTTCAGTACTCTCTCTTTGTTTTTCATTTCCATACTCTTTTTGTAAGGCTCAAAATTGTCAGAAAAGGTGAATATAACAAGATACAAAAAATATTCTAAAATCCATAAAATGGTAGGATTGATTCCGCAGCTTTTGTCGATCAATAATTTTACGAAATAATGATTAGAGTTTTTCTTTTCTTTGTTTTCTGTATTTTTTTTTTTTTATAAATTGTAGAAGTTCGGAGTCTTCGCTGCACAATATTTTTCCCAACATTATACAATATTTAAGACCTAATATTACTCTCAAGTAGAGTTTTGTTTTTCCGTTAAACCTCTCTCAAATAAAATTAAACTAGTAACTTTGAGTATTAATAATACCACTAAACCACCATTTGCTATTTTTTTGTTTTCATTATAATTTTAAGAAGCCACTTGCTCTGGACAGCTAGATCACACATGTTATGCTTACAGACAAGCCTAAGTGTTTTGGTTTGTCTTCGTGCTTTCGTCCTTATCTTGAAAACAACATGACCATTTTTTTTTTCATTTTTTTGTCGATGGGCCACAACAAATTATTCAGTTCAAATTAATCAGTTAATAGAAAACAGTAAAATTTTAGCTATACCTATTTTATTATGAAAAATGTATAAAACAAATTTTTTTTGCCTCATGCTTTTAAAACTCTAGGCAGAATTCAGTGAATAATAGTAATGAACAACAAACTTATATTTTATTTAAAAAGTTAAAGAATTTAATAGGTTTGACTCTCTCAGACCTTAAATAAAATTATTATTTGTAGTTTGAATTTTTTTTTATATATAAAATTTGCTATTAAAAACAAGTGGAAGAATTAGAGAAGAAGCAAATGATACTAAAAAGGATAAAGGATTTCTAGCCAAACACAAACCCATGAGTCAACGATCCGAGTGAAGAAAGATATGAAGCAAGGAAACGCCAAGTGTGTGTGACGACTATTAAATTGACAAAACTTAGATATGTAACCGATGAAAATCATAGATTATCTAACTGAAAAGAATCCACAATATTAAACCAATCACAATCTCTGAACTCCAAGCTTGATTCTTTAGCTTTTAGAATAGTTTATAGACTTATGATCAGATCTAATTATTTTTAAATTTTTACAAAATAGTTGATCACATGTTGAGTTTTTAGTCTCGTTGAAATGGTTAATTGTTTTTAGCTAGAACTTTCAAACAAACAATTTAACGAGTTTCCGGCCTCGAAGTGAGACTTTCCCCACAAATTTTACTACTATAACTCAAAATGTATTACAAACAATAACAAGAGACTAGAAGGAGTTTACAATCTCAAGCACACAAAGAACACAAAGGTAAAAACTACTCTCTTTATTTCTTTAACTCTTGGATGCTTTTTTATTATCTCTCGACTTCTCTCTGTTTGTCTCACGTCTCTTGTCTGCTGGGTCTTAGGGTTTCTTATATTACTTGAGATATAAGTTGTTCCTCTCTTTAAATCAAACTCTAACGTGTTGTTTTCTCTTTTACAGATCCGATATACGCTGGACATTAACTTGAATTCGGATTGGGCTAGAGAGAAATAGACTAAGGCCCATTATTTCACACCATAATTCTCTTAACTAAAATTCGTATACTTGCAAATATCTTAGATATAAATGCGAACCTACCGACTTTGGCCATCATTAAATGCCGAAAAAGGTATTTGGCAATGTATTCGGTGAGCATGGTGAGCATGTGCTCTTTATTTGAGGTAGGTGTGTCATGCCTACAAAGGTTTTTGTAATCGTGTCAAAAATGTTTTTATCGCATCTGAGAACTATCTTTTTTTTTTTT
>VBRH01001186.1:29471-41830 GCA_014578085.1 Cardamine resedifolia | reverse complement strand
CAGCCGCCGGTGATATCACTACGCCGGCGGGTGCTCCAGGCCAGAAAAAAGCGTCGGCGAATGGTATGGCCGTTATGTTGGTTACTACAGTAATAAGTTTGGTTTTGACCATCTTTCTGTTAGCTTAAGAACACTTGGAGGCTGGTTTCATGTCGGATTCGATTTGTTCTGGTTTCATTTTAGTCTCAACGTTCTTTTAATTTCTTTTTGGATCCCATTGTAATTCCGTATTGTTGAGTATAGTTGGATTGTTGTTTTGTTATAAATAGTAGACAGTGTGTTCTAAACATGATAGATAACTCAAGACCTTTTGATTACATTTACATGAGATATTGTATAGTGGCAGGGTTGAAACTCAATTCCCGCATGTTATAAAAGTGCTAGGAATTATCTCTATATATCCTCCGGTTGGTCAATTTAGGCTGTTAAGATCAAATTAGTAGACAGAAAAAACAAGAGAGAAACAAAATTATTGGTTTGGTTTATTCACTTAACGATTACTGTTATTTTATTGTTAGTATATACGAATATTTCTTACTAGTAAAGAGTTTGTAGGACCTAACGGAATAGTAAGTTAGATGCGTTATTTGGTTATTTGGTCAAAATTTTCTAGAGTTGCATGGATGGATGGATGGATATCAAGTTGGATCGTACCAAGCTGCGTCATGTACATATAGTTCAATGCTTTTACACTCATATTAGAGCCTAATGCAAGAAAGTTCTTTTTACTTAATTCATTTACCTACCAAGCTCCACGTAAGGGTGTTTCTCATTTATTTGTGTTGCTTTTCTTTATGTCAATATCACCCATGCAATAAAGTTTTTATTTTATTTTCCACTTTATTAGATTATATGATCTTGATAAGATATTAACAAAGTCTTCTTTTTCAAATAAGATTTGGTACTTGCAAAGTCTTGATGTATCTTTTTCCTTGTCGACGCTATATTTTCACTATTCATTAACTTTACCAAAATTGAATTTTGCTTATTTTCTCCATGTCGGTAGTAGAAAACAATGGACCTACAGACTACAGTAGTTTTGCATCATTCAGTGCATCCATTAGTGAAGGGATTCAGAGCGTTGTTCAGTGCTTTTGAACGCAATGAATGACTATACTTATCAATTATCGCTATTAAAAAAAAAGGATGTGCAAGTGTGCAAAAAATTGATCTGTCTTTGTGGTCATCTTCCTATCGTGTAAATAATTTTAGTCGAGGCCTTGAGGCTTTTTAATTTGCATTATGAATAAATTTGTTTTAAAACTAACTGATTATTTAGCAAATTTATTTACAATTGGAAATTTTGGAAATAAATTATCGGACAAGCCACACTTCTATATTCACAACCATTCTATATAGTTCGGAATATTAAATTAGATTATGTTTTATCCAAAAATAATATTAAAATATGATTATTGCATATACACATAGCAAGAGAAACATTTTACAGTAAACCAAAAAAAAAATGTTGGGTTAAAATTTGAACCAACCTTTTTGTTCCGTCGGTAAACCGAATTCAAGACGATATATCATAACACGCACGAGAAGAAGCCAAAGCGAAGAAAAAAAACCAAAGTAGAGTTAATTGTGAATGAGACCAAAGCTTTTAAAGACGATAGCCAAGTTGCAAGGATATTAGAGGTACACGTGATCACTTGGCACCGCATCGTCGTGAGTATAGGCCCCACGACGGAGACACGTGGAGTACGCTACGAATCGTCCAAGTGTTAAATTAGCCCACAGTGACAACTGATACGCGATGTCTCTCTCCGTCCCGGTCCCGGATCCACCCAAACACCAAGTTCATGTCCAATATTTTCGACCAGGCAAACCAAGATAAGAAGAAACCAAGGTTTGTCAAGCACCACCATTTCCTTAATTCCTTTGCGTAGGAGAAAAAAAAAATAAAAAAAAAGAAGAAAACTACTCCTATATAATATGGTTGCTTACAAACTCACGACTTTATGAAATCCTGAGTTTTGGATTATTCTATATATGATTATAATGAATGCATTCATGGAAGATGGTTGTGGACTCACACATCCAGGATGTCTCTAATCATTTACACAAGTGTTGTTAAATTGATGCAATGCAGGGAGACCAGACATGTTTCCTATATTCTAATTGCCTTAAAAAACAAAAGAGCTTCTTGTCTGATGTAACAAATACCAAAGCTATGATAGTTGCATTCAACACTCCGGGTCATGATCTCTCCTGCTACTAGCATTGCCAATCCCCCAATGTAGGCATAGATATAACAAAACTTAATTACTAAAGTGGAAAGAATTGAATTAACTTCACAAACTAAAGGGATAAATAAAGCAAATCCTAAATTTCAGGGTAGTGAGAAATCAGAAGATCCTCCTGGATATGATGATCTTACAACGATCGGGAATAGAACTATCCTAGTCAGGAACCGTTGAGACAATCTTTGTGACCAAAACATATCCTTTTCTTTAAATAAACTGTGTGTCGTTTTGAATGCACAAAAACGACGCGTGGTTTTTAATTTCCCGCCATACAAAAAGTCCCTCAAATCGAGAAACTCGCCGTCACCGACACGAGCATTCTCTTCTCTTTCCTAGCGCGGCGATGACGGCCAAGAGTAACTGTAAAAAGCGCCGTGCTTCGAAGGTCTCAGATTCCGGCAACTTACTCCGATCCATTGCTTCAGCAATTGCATCTGCTCAGGTACAATGTTTCTGCAATTTGCCGAGTACAACAATTTATCTGCATCCTGGTTTCTATTCAATTAGCCTTTACCAGAATTTACTGGGCACTGCTTCGATTTTGAGTAGAGAAAACTTTTTAGGCTTAAAAGTATTTATTTTTTGGGGTGTGAAACAATTTAGGGCTTGAGGGTTTTCGAAATAATCATCTGAGTCCTTTTTAATTTCCAGGTTTCTCTAAAGCCAATTTTGAAACGTCTATTGTGCCTTCTGGGTCATTCATCACTAACCCAACCAGTAAATTGGGAGAATTGTGACGTCGCCTCACATTATTGGAATATCAAGCTCAGTGGAGAGCAAGTGGAATTGATCAATTTCGAGGATATTTGTTACCTCTCTGATGTGTTGTTCACAGAGCTTGATAAGTGTTTCCAAAACCTGTTCTCTACTTTATTCAATCAGAAAGCTGAAACTTGTCCCACATTTGCAAGTACAGAAGAGAGTATTGAATCAGCCACTCTCTTCTTAAGATGTTGTATGAAGATCATGACTTTGCTTATACCCAAACAAGAGCTGGTTGAGGAGAAAGCAAAAACTCTTCTTGCGATCCTCAGTGGATTGGTTAGTGCAAGGAATGAGGATTATTCTTTTGTATTCACGCATGATGGATCTTTAGATCCCCGCCATACTTTTCTTTGTATGGGAATTGAGGTAAATTCTTGACAAATTTGTGGATCATTTTTAATCAATCATGAAACTTGTGGCTCTTGACTATACCGTAAGACAATGTTATGTTGACTGGCTTTTTGATTATTTTTTCTAACTTTATATGTCCAGGTTTTCATGGATGAGATTTTGGTGAATAAGTCAATCAGGGATCTGCTTTTCTTAGTCGATTCTTTATTCTCCTCATGTAGACTTTTCAGTAAGCACGATAGGGGCGGTGTGGTGGAAATGGTTTCTGCTCATTTTATCATCTCAACATCTGATGAGAAAACGAATAAAATGTGTGTTGAGAGATTATATTGGAAGCAAGTTAATGAGCTTAGAACTCCTCAGATAAGCTTGTATGCTGCTGCGTCCTTGCTGCTAAACCCGGTTATGTTCTCTGCACCAAGAATGATCCATTCTTATGTCGTTTTATTGGTTTCTGACGCCATCGGTATTTGTTCATCTCCATGTGCTAACGGATTAGACCTTCAGCTTGATCGCTATGTTGATGCATTTGAAAAGTCTGTTGTTTTGTATACGAGGCACATGTGTAAGAGTGAGAATGCCTCACCTGGAAATTTTGGTGTTTTGACGAGTAACGCTCGAGTAGCTCTTGAAAATTTTATTTTGCCCTCAACACTGGCGAGAGTTAATGATGTTACACTGAAGCTGAAGGATTCATGGGGTTCATATCAAAGTAACAATGCAAAGAGAGAAAATAATGAGCTAGTAGCATATTCTGTTGCATACACAAACGAAAGCTTATGTATATTTGATAGCTCCTGCTCGGAATATATGTTGTCACAGATCTTATCAGTTCTTGGTTGTGTGATTCTTAGAGCTAGTTCTGATGATGTCATGGACTCTGTGTTGCTAAAATACAACGCATCTAGTATGGAAGATCTATATCTGCTTGCATCCACACTGAAGTTGATGAGTTGTTCGCTGTTGCAAGCCATCCGGGTTCTCAGGAATTGGAACAGTCATCAATCTGAAGCCTTAGGAGATGTTCGAGCTTGCAAGGAATACAAAGCCATGATGGATGTTGTTCTACGCTTTGAACAGTTCAGTGTTCATTTGCCCTGTCAAAGTTTCCTGTGCGATAGAATGGAATCTAATCTTCACAGAAATGTGAAATCTAAGTGGATGCTTATGCATTTTTCAGGCTTACTCTCTGTAAGCTTTGCACTCAAGCTTGACTTTCTAGTGAAGGACTCCCTTTTTGGAATGATGATATCTCTATATTTATTTATCCTAGAAGGGGGTGACTTGGAAGCACTTAGGGATTCAGTTTGTCACTCAGAAAATCCGCTATCCGCCACACTATCCACTGGTTCCAAAAACTTGGCAGCTTCTGGTAAAGCTGAGGAGGTAGGTATCAACTAATATCTCTTTACAGAGTCTAAATTCTGCGCTTTTCTAAATGTGTCAATGATTATATGATACAGACTGCTGTAGATAGGAAACAGAGCGGGGCGATTGCTTCGAAGTTTCACAAAATCCGAACTTTGTACTTGGGGTATGTACAAAAATTCTATTGATTTTCGCTTCATGGAGATGATAACCACATTTATGAGATGGCTAATCGGACTATATGTATCTCCATGGTTGTGCAGGAAGGTGTATGAAGCTAAAGATCCAGAGAATGGTCCGGATTCAGGAGTTCGTATTGAAGAGGAAAGCTGCAATGGGGAGAGATTTCTGTGGTGTATGGCCGGAGAAAACAACCTGAAAAAAACCGATGTCGAGGAGCTGGCAGATTTCATAGCGTGTGAGCCCGGTAAGGATTACTCCGACTGGCTAAAAGGGAGAGAACGGTTTCGGAATCAATGGTGGAAGTCGGAGAAGATTGCTCGCCATAGGTGGAATAAGAAGCAAAAAGCTTGGAGAGAGAACAGAGGAAGAGTGTTTAAAAGCTGAATATAGATCTTTCCAAGAGTTAATCATGTAGAAATGTCACAACTTATTTAGTCGTGACGACAATTATGTAGAAATGTCATCTTTTTGGGATTTCCTTTTGTTGGTTCTCTTTATCTCAATTTAAAGAACTAGTGACAACCACAGTACGCCCTTGGAACGAGTATAAAGACAAGAAAATATCAAAATGCAAGCAAATATTGCGACTGTGTAGCAAAAACTGTTTTCTTCCTTCAAAGTTAAAACTTAAAAACCTCAACAACAGAAGAGAAAAGAACAAAGAAGTGAAGATGTAAAAAGTACTTATAAGAGAAGAGTCTCTACTTGTATGTAAATGATGCATAAGCTTATAAGTTTTTTAAGAGTCAAAAGAAGGCCAAAATCCCAGCTTTAAAGTATTCCAAACTACAACAACGCAGCTTCACTTGATCACTCCGTTTGATCTAGAGAACGTAGTAGTAACCCAAGACAAGAAGCATCAGTACCACAAGAGCAGCTGGAGCAGCATAAATCCAGTAATTAGTCGCCTTCTTACGCTTGAGGATTGCTCTCGGGAGCGTCTCTGCTCCTCTACTGCGGATCCTGTTCCTTATTGGTTTCTCCTTGATCACTTTTTCCTTCTGCGGTTTCTCCTCCTGCACCAGAGCTTCAATCTCCTCCTTCTCTGCCTCAGAAGCTTCTGGAACTTCCTCAGCCTCAGTTTCTGTGTTGCCTCCAGTCTTCTTCTTGGCTTTCTTCTCTCGCTCCTGCAACACACAAAAAAAATGGAGAAGAACTATTAGAATGGAAACGAGAGAGAATGCAAAGCATTAATTAAGGTACCAAAGAAAAAGAGAGAGGCAATTTCCTTCTTTTCTTTCTTCTCAGCTTCTTTTTGAGCTCTTATGGCAGCTTTTGCAGCAGCTTTCTCTGCCTGCTTCTTTTTCCTTTCCATGGCTTGCTTGGCTTTAGCAATCTCCTCTTGCTTTCTCATCTCCTTCACCGCAGCTTCATCAACCGGCTTTTCCTCTTCTTTCTGCGGCTTTCCAAGACCATATACTTCATCATCATCATCATCAACAGCAGCAGCAACATTCTTTACTTTCACTGCATCTTTAGTTTTCTCAGTCTTCTGAGCAACACTAGCATCTGGTTTAGGTGCAGAAACTGGTTCCTCCTTTGGTTGCGGCTTTGCCTTTGTTTTAGGGACAACCTCGGTTTCAGAAGATGTTGCCTTTGATGGTGGTGCCTCTGGAGCAATCAGAGGCTTCTCTTCGGGGTTCCTCATCCGTCCATCTCGGCTCAGCTGCCTAGAATCAAGTGATGCCAAGATTCTCTTCTCATAATCTTCTCTGAAATTCTTCTTACTACACCAGAGGGAGATAAATTTCTCAACCTCGGTATTGGAGAGCGCCTCAAGCTCGCTTATGTTCTTTTGTGCAGCCAAGTCTCTAGCTTTGTTCAACACAGTACGGAATTGGTAAGACCCGGAATTCTGTATAAGAAAAAAATTGAGTATTACAATTCGCACAAATCACTCTCCATCACTAGAAAATGCACAAAAGTCTTAAAGCGTTTGTACCGTCTCATCGCGCTGCTTCCTGAGCTCATTAATGTTTGAATAGATTTTGTCTCTCTTCTCACTCACAGTCTTCAGCTCATTCTCGAGCACCTGAATCTCATCTTTCGTAGCTTTCAACTTCTCACTCAACTGATTAATCCTTGCTGAAATGGCTTGCCTCTCCTTCTTCACTCCATCCAAACCAGCACCCATTAACTACAAAAACATCACAAAAAGTGCAGTTGAAACAAATTTCCACAGACTAAAAACTGCAAGACGCCAGAGTACTCGACCACAGACTCTCTTACCTTAACTTGACCTTGGATATCATCTTTATGACCCATAGATTCTTTGATTTTGGCTCTCATAGCCGCATTAGCAATGACCTTATCTCTTGTCCCTTCAAGCTGCCTGATCTCTTTGAGAAGCTGCTTCTCCTCGGTTAACGGAATGCTTTCGTGTTGAATCCGATACTGAAAGCTGTATATCTTCATTTTCCACAAACCCAAACAAATGAGAATCCAGCAAAAGCCAACTAAAGCAAGGTCTGAGGAGTATCAAGAGAACAAGTAGATTGTTACCATACTATTCAGCTCCTCCTCGGAGGAACAGATAGCGGGTCCACGGGCGCTGCCACCATCATTGCCCCTTAGTTTTCCCAATGCTTGCTGCAATGGTTCCATTTCCTTTCTTTTCTCATCAAACATGGTGTTGAATCCCTTACGCTCTGACTTCAACGGGTCCAACAGATCAAATAACTTTGATCTCTCAGCCTACGCATTGCCAAAAACCACGTTATTAGCACCACAATTTCAACTAGAAAGAAAGAATGAAAATTCCTAAAATCAACCTGACACAAGAAGGTTCCAACAAAACTTACCCTCTTATCTCTCAACTCATCCAAAACTGCAGTCCGAGCTTTGTTCAACTTGGCAAGCTCTGCGTCAGCTACTTCAAACTTAGCTTTCATTTTCGGGTCAACGTAAGGACGGTACTTAACAAAGTAGAAAGAGTGGATCTGCTTTGCCGCAGGCCACTCTTCTACAGCATCTTTTGGTACATCAGAGTTGGAGACATTGTTATTATTCTCTTCAGCTTTCTTTGGTGGCTCAACGAGTGAACCAAACTTGATAGCGACATTATCTACTTTTCCTTGGTCCAGCTTCCCGTTCTTGTCGGGCTTTCCCTCAAAAGGAGCTGGAACAACCTCAAATCCACCAGAAGTTACAACCTCAACGCCCATAGTTTCAAGCTAAAACAGAGGATCCTAATGCCCACAAAAAATTACATCAAAAAACATCAGTTGAAAAAAATTGGGATGTAACGGATCCACAAACTTAGCTAAGATTAAAATTCGAAACAAAAAGGTTTCAACTTTAAGCGCAAAGATCTGTGAAATAAAAGCGTGTGATCAATTAGTCATTGTTAAGACAGATCATCATTCTCTGCATCAAAATGAATGAATATATTCAGACAAGGAATAGCAGATTCGTTAATACATATATGAACATATACGAAAGATCAAAACTTTCACCGGAGAGTCAAATCGAAACCAAGTCAATTAGCAAGAGATCAGAGACGATCAACGATTCAAGAGCAGATGATATATAAAAACAATAAAGAAATCAGCAATAACCGAAGCAGATCAAAGTGAACTAAAGACAAATTCGGAAAAAGAGAGAGAGACATGGGAGAGGGGAGGAGAGAAGGATTACCGTGAAAGGGAGAGAGATAGAGAGAAATGGGAGATCTGAAGAAGATGATAGATAACCAACACGAAGACCCTTTAAGAGGAAAAGGGTCGCTTTTTTTTTTTTTTTTTGTAAAAGAAAATGGAAGTCAGATCTCAATCTAATTATATCTTCGATTTCTTGGAATACCCCACGAATTGCGTCTATCTTTCTCTTTCTCTCTCTCATTAAAATCAGATTATATTTTTACTAAACCGGTAATTATTTACTCCCATTTCTATCTACCGGTTTGGGCCCATTCCTACCTTCCTACTTGTTTGGTCATTTTTGTCTATAATTTTCTTTCAACTTTAATTCTAATAATTAAGAGTCTTATATTCGTGTATTTTATTTTGGAAATTTTTATTGAGTTTATAAAACATTTTAGGAAGAGCACAGATTTATTTGTAGGTTCCTAATGTTTTTATCTATTTGAATAACTCATAGTTTTGACCATTCACTTTATATAACTCGTTATAAACAACAACAAAAAAAACTATATTTTATTTTAGTAAAGTTTTCAAACTAGGTGATTGACATACGCTTTTATATGACCACATCTACATTCTACACGGAGAGGTAATAATCGTCACGGACTCACGGGCCTTGGGGCTATAGTCTATATATATATATGTATACTTTATTAATAAAATCCTTGAAAATAACTTGAAAACGCTAGGAAAAAAAAAAAAGCTAAAGGACTGTAAGTACCGAAATATTTACGATACTAAATAATTATTAGACAGAAATTAATTAGTAGAAACAATCTTAACTAAATCTTTTTTTTTTCTGGTAAAAAAATCTTAGCTACATCTATCTAGTTGATTTCTTTGCTAATTTGACAAGAAAGATTCTCTCTCTTTTTTTCTACCTTGTAACGTGAGAATTTGAGCAAACAAAAAATCTTTAAGAAAAAAATGGTGCTACATCTTGGTCTTCTTTCTAATATGATGGGTTTGGTAATGCTTTTAAAACGGCAAATACAAAAGATAAAAAAGAAATATTACTAGTATTTTTAATTTTTGTTTTGTTTTTTGTCAACTACTGTTTTTAGGTTAATGAAGCAATCTTAAGAAGAAAAAGAAAAAGAAAAAAAAAGGGAAGAGGTGGAGAAGAAAGAAACAGTTGTTAGGTGGTGTTGAAAACGTGGGCAAGGTCTTCTTTGGCGTTAGAAAGCCTGAGGGTACAACTGTCCACTTTCCAGCGACACACGTCTTCTCTTCTCTCTCTTTTCCCTTATTGAAAATCACATTCTCACATGTCATGCGGATTAGATTCTTTCGTACATGATCCATCAGTTTGAAGTCATACGTAAGCTGAAATGACCTTAATACCCTCCTACTTCACCCCAAACTCGTCATTGTGACCTATATAAAAAGGATGGAGAAATCGGTTACGCTTTTCTTTATTTACTATATTCTTCATATCATTGCATTTTCGTATAAAACAGAATATTGGAATTTAAATATTGTAGAGCCAAATATAATAACAGTAGAAGGAAGAAGATACTTGAATTTCCACAAGTTTTGAAATTTAAAGAAAATGAATGGTTTCTTGAAGTTGATGCAAGAACTTGGATTAGGTGCACAAAGTAACACAAGCATTGAAATCAACAAAGAGCACCATCATAATATAATCCCACAGGAGACGAATTTTAAAGTTACCGATACTAAATGGGATACAAAATTTGGATTCATTTCATAACTAAAGCTCTAGTTTCATGTGAAAAATACATCGGTTTCAACTACACCACACCGGTTTAGACTCAACAATTTTACCTATAACAATCCAAAATCCAAAATCTTAGTTATCTGATTATGTTCATTCATCGGAAGCTGAGGCAGCCTGTTGTTTCAGACAATCCCGCATGATCTCTCCAAGTTTGGAACAAGCATCCAAGCAAAGCTGCATTGCCTGCAAATTTTCAAAAAATGTTTGATAACATATGTCCTATGACCCAGTTACATCATATTTAAGTGCTAATATGTTTACTACACAGACCCTTATGTTCGATTTGCAGATAACAAAGGTATAATAATAAACACGCTACACTTTAATTCCTTCTTAAAAGCGATACTGAAGAGCACTCCAATTGATCAATATCATGTGATTTAGACAAACAAAGCAGTTGGATAACATCAACAGTGAGAAAAGAAAAGACCTTTGTCTCTTAACCGTGTGCGGGAAATTAAAGGACAAAAGGCATACCTCGTTGATATTAGGCGTTGTCCATTCACCAGTGATGGTAAGCTGAGTGATTTCATAACGAGATGGCATGCACGTCATCATAAAGCTTCCATCTTCACATCCTTCCTCTTCTGTAACCGGGTCAATCATAAGGCTTTTGCCTATGCAAGACTTTGAAATTTGCAGGAATAGTTTTCTCAGTCAGTTTTTCAAAAATTTAGAATTACGACTAATCTATTTTACATGTATCAAACTATCAATGTTTGTATTACTTTCTTCAGCTAATGATGTTAATAAACTTAAGAGATAATACAGAGGCAACTGTTGTAACATACACATACCACTGAAACAGCTGTGATAAGGTCATACATCATAATTCCGGCATCTGCTAGAGCAAGACTAGCACATGATATCACAACAGAGAGGTCACCTGCAATACAATACCATTCGAGAAAGTCAACAACAATCCTACAATAACGATATGATCTTCTTCCATAATCAACTCCATGAGCACCAATGATAACCAGTAAGCAATCCTCTTATACTCCCATAAGGTTATCATAATTTGGTTTTTCTTGTTAAGGAATTTCGCTAGCAGATGAGAATAGTTAAAGACTATAAGAATGTAGAAAGTCATGAGACTTACTGCCTCCAGATTCAAGCACCAATGCAAAAACATCAACAGTTGTCTTTGGAAACGTCTCCATCATTATAACACCTTCCAAGGCTTTGTGAAGCATTGATGAGTACTCTTTGTGATCAGTTCCCTAAAATACCACAATTGTATAACTTAATTCGATGAAACAAAGAAACAACACTAAATTTCCAAATCTGAGGTTACAATAAAGCGTACCTGCCCGAGAGTAGGGGAAGCAAAGGTTGTATAGCTAACATTGCAATTCAATCTACCAACATCACTATAAGTCATTGCCTTCTTACTCTCCCTTGGCCCAAATCTAAAATTTTAAAAACACACAGAAGAGAAATTAGCAGACAGAAAAGTTGATGCAAATCCTGAATAAAAGTGTAATCTAATAATACTCACACTGAAACAATGACTTTTGTGTTCCCAAACTCAGCATAAGCAGAACCAGAAGCAGAACTCACAGCACCGGTTTGAAGTACTAAAAAAAAAACCAATTTTTTCACAAAAGAAACAAAATTTAAGTTTAGTTAATCTCACAAAGAAGAGCCCTTTCACTGTATTCGTAAAAACTAGTACTTGAAATTTTGTTTTTTGGACAATGAAGAAGAGAAAGGGAAAGGGGTATAATTACAGGCAGGTCGGCATTGGTGGAAGCCACGGCCATCAGGACGGGTCCAATCGAGGTCGGAATCCTTGAAAATAGGAAGCCGACTTCTTCCCACAAGTTTTGGTGAATACGTTGGAGTTGCAGCTCCAGGTTTTGCCGCCATTGCTCTGTGCTGAGACTAACAAAATCGAATCTTAGCGAGTTGAGAAGTCAATTAGTGAATCCCAGTTTAAATGTAAGCAGTGATTGGTCTGAGAAGACACTTACCGGAAGGTTTTTAGAGAGAAATAACGCGGCTGAGAGCTTGGAAGAACAATAAAACGCCGTTGAAGATTTTTAGGGTTTAGCCAAA
>VBRH01001186.1:2167-19049 GCA_014578085.1 Cardamine resedifolia | reverse complement strand
AAAAAAAAAAAAAAAGACTAATAATCTTATCTAAAAAAGACACTCGGATCCGTACGTATATTCCTTGATAATTGCACGTTTTCACTAAATAACAAATTGCCCATCCATTGAAAATTAAAATGTTATCTAATTTACTCGTATTAGTTATTAAACTCTGGTATCATATAAAAGAATAATCAATTCTGGCGTCATGTAAACATTTCTTCTATTAAACTCAAGATACAAACCTCAGTCACCTTGCATGTTGGCTTTATGTTTCCAAGCGTTTTATTTTATGATGCTTTTCGGACCGACTAATAATTTCGTGCGCTAATTGACTGATATATTTTTATTAGAAAGGGACATTGTTTTAGGCTTTCGTTTGAGATCATACAAATACTAATAATAGGGTGTGCATAACTAGCATCAATTTGATTTGGTATATGGATGGTCGAATCAAACCATAAACAATATAACAGAAAAAAAAACAAATGCAGCATGTCGACAAAATAAAAATGAAGCCTATAGCATATTCTAAAAACAAAAACTAAATTAATTGAGTTTTTTTGTTTCTTGATGAAAACAAAAACTGATAAAAGTGAAGATGATATCTAAATGAAAGAAAATATGAATGAGGTTTGACGTGAATTAAATGAAAGTAGGCGAACGAACGTGACGGGCCTCCAGCTTTTTGTTCAGTAGCTGACGAAGCAACGTGATCTGTGGTTGTCCTTATATGGCACGTGCAACAGATAAGCAGACCTCGATTTTTCTTTTACAAAATAATAACTCAATAATTAACCCAAAAAGCGAAAAAGAACCTTCAATTATAGAGATTAACGTTTTTTGTTTATGTAAGACTTTAACGTAAATTGTAAGGCTAGTAATAAACGTTTTCTTTCGTTATTTTCAAATCAGTTAGTAAGCTATATATGGACCTATGGCTGGACAATTACATGGTATATTGGATTTAAAACATCCATCCATGTCCAGTGATGTCCATTGTAAAACAAGTTAATTCAATGTAACCTTTCAATGTACTTAGAAAACACATTAAAAAAAAAAACTTTTGAATGTACTATAAGTCTATAAGCACGCATATATCATAAAAAATGGTCATGCAAAGACAAAATAGTTTGATTTGGTTATGTCAAAGATTGATTTCCACTTATCAGAGTTTATACATTGTTTTCAAAGTCTAAAAATTAATTTGGCTACTGCAATATGACAAAGATAGTCTGAATTTTGATTTTACGAGATCTAATTAAACAATATAAAGATGTTTTCGTTGTATGTCCTTAATTTGACTTGCAATGTTTAGTTATTTAGTGAGTCAAATGCTTTACGAACATAAAAAGACCAACATATATCATAAGAAAAGTTGAAATGAAGAGGCATGCTTTTTTTAAAATTAGTCCCCAATGTTTCAAAGACATCCGGGATACATGGTGCTAATTTGTTATTTCGTTTAATGAATGGTCCATAGTCATATAAATCTGACGTCTAGGCCCAAAAATGAAATGAGCTACTATTATATCGTAATTGAGCCGGGCCGCACATGGTGTTTCCATTGAAAAATTCAAACTAAACTAAGGACTTTTATCAATAGTAGAGTTTGAAATAGAAAAAACAAAGCCATAATCTCAAAGATTGATAACTTTAAAAATAGAGAAGATTCATTATCAGAAAAAAAAAAAAAAAAAAAACAGAGAAGATTCAAACCTGAAAATAAAGAAAAATACTATCTTTCCTTAGTCACACTTCTTACAATATTCTAGACTAATGAATTGGCCTAAACAAATGTTAAATTTGATATAAAATCTGCGAAAACTATAAAATGTTCGATGAATCTTCTCAAATGTTTCTTTCAAATCAGGTTTAGTTTAGTAAAAACTGTAAACCCGAATGGTATTTTCGGTATTTCATATAAAGGATAAATCGTCTATAGGGGTGACTACTACCCAATCATTTTTTTATCTTTAGGGAGTAATTATTTTCAGGTTCAAGTTGGAAAATGGATATTGAAATTATCGGTTAAAAGAAAAACAAAAATGGAAAAAGTGGGAATGACCGAATGAGGATAAGAACACATAAAAACGTACGAGAATGCTTATCCCGTGACACTGACATCTCTCTTTCATGGCCCCACCAATTCCCACTCTTCTCCGCTTAATAATACGCAGAGATTCCCATTTGGGTCCAAACCTATGTACTGTATTACTAAAATATCAACAATATTATACATATTTTAATTAAAAACATTGGACTGAAAACAAAACATTGAATTTGAGAAAAATATCTAGAACACCAGAGAAAATTGCAAGAAAAATCCAGACATAGCAAAATATTTCTGATATATAAATGTCTATTTTAAGATTTTTTTTTTGTCATCCATTTGTTTTTCATATAAAAACGTTGATTTTAAGATTTTAAGACTTTCTATTTGTTTTGATGAAATGTTTTATTTTCAGTTGCTTTGTTGACATAAATTGAGTTTTAATTCACATTTCAATTTAGACGAGGCTAAAATTGTTCTCCAAATTTCCCACATAAATGTTGAAATATGACATTCTAAAAATGACTTCACTTGCCGGCAAAAAAAAAAGGACTTCACTTTTTCAGTTATTTTCCAAAAATACTTAAAAATATAACTTATATTTTGTATCTCCTATCATCTTTATTCAAAGTTTAAAATTTCGAATTATCGCGAAATCAAATAAATCAAAATTATCAAACCTGATAATGAATAAAATATAGAGGGTTTGGAATAATTTGTCCATTACCAACTAAAGTATAATATACATGTCGGCAGTAGTCAGTCTTCTGATCTCATTCAAAACGATTTTGCTTCCCACAGAAAAAACAAAGGCAAAACAGACAACGCAGGAAAACAAATAGCCACCGCTTCAATTATATATCTCTCTACTCCTCGAGTCACTTTCTTCATCTCTATTCCTTCATTTCTCCTTCAAAGATTCTTCTTTTACATTCTTTCTTTTCAATTTTTGGGTCGTCTCTGTGTAGAGAAATGTTGGCTATATTTCACGAGGCGTTTGCTAACCCGCCGGAGGAACTCCATAGTCCGGCATCTGAGAAATGCTCTAAACAGCCAAAACTTCCACAAGAAACCTTAAACGATTTCTTATCTCGTCACCCTCTCAACACTTCCTCCATGTCTTTTGGAGAAGCAGCTGTTCTCGCTTACGTTCGTCCCTCTGCCTCTTTACCCATCCACCAGAGGTAACATACACTGCCAGACTCAATCCTGCTTTAAGGTTCTGCTTCATTAATCACTCCTCAGTTTTTGTTGAAATTTTGTTAGGTTGTTTTGTGGATTTGATGACATCTACTGTCTGTTTCTTGGGAGCTTGAACAATCTTTGTCAGCTAAACAAACAATATGGTCTCACCAAGACAACAAACGAGGCCATGTTTGTGATCGAAGCTTATAGGACTCTTAGAGACAGAGGTCCTTATCCAGCTGATCAGGTCGTCAAAGACTTAGATGGCAGCTTTGCCTTTGTCGTTTATGATAGTAAAGCCGGTTCCGTCTTCACGGCTCTGGTACTACTCGCTAACGAGTTCTAAGCCTGCCCTTCGATCACTTTCCTTGTTTATAAAGATTTGAGAAAATCAATTTGTGTGTAATTCTTGTAGGGATCTGATGGAGGAGTCAAGCTCTTCTGGGGCATAGCTGCTGATGGATCTGTTGTCATCTCAGACGATTTAGATGTTATTAAGGAGGGTTGTGCTAAATCCTTTGCTCCATTTCCAACAGGTAACACTGAAATCTTCATATGCTTAACAAATACTTGGACTTGATGTAATGTTTGATATAATTTATCGATCAACTTCTTTTGCAGGGTGTATGTTCCACAGTGAAGGAGGGTTAATGAGCTTTGAGCATCCAATGAACAAGCTCAAGGCGATGCCGAGAGTGGACAGTGAGGGAGTTCTGTGCGGTTCCAACTTCAAGGTGGATAAGTATACTCGTATTAACAGTATCCCTCGTCGAGGAAGTGAAGCCAATTGGGCTCTCTGAATACTTCACTTTCAAAAGATGGTTTTCTTTTTCATACTTTCTTCTTCTTCTCCACCTTTATCTTAGTTATGTAATGTTCCTAAGTATGCCATGAATAAAACTGTGAATATTAGCATTCAAAGTTCTTTTTATACCTTTAGACAATAAAGTTTTCAACGCTACGTATGTCATGAATAAGTATGCGACAACTGTTCTGATTCTTGAATGGGGTGTCACAGAACTGCACATGTTAACATACCTTACTGAGAACTTCATATATCATTTCTCCTTCAGTAGTAAAATGCGTTGGCGAGAAGTTGATAGTTTTCATTTTTTAAGTGAGATTTATACTGTGCCATGACGAAACAGAGTATATATAACTGATCTGTTTCGATGAAACACAATGTAAATAAGGCTTAAGATTCGCCAATTTATTTCTTTATTATGGGCTACTCGCCAAGAAATCTACACTCAACAGACGCACTAAGGAAAAACTTCGCAATAGAATCAGACAATCTAAAAATCCCGAAAATTCACTAGGTTTCATCGACTGGTAAGGAGAGATCTCATCGTTTATCAGGCTAAGCCAACAAGCTTCTCACTGATCTCCCACACTTTCCGAGCCTTCTCAACGTCACTTGCTTCTTCTGATAACTGGTTCTCAAAAGAAGCCGATGCGTTGTTCCAGCTCCAGTAAACCCCTGATTTTGTCAAGCTCGGATCACTCACCACCTGATCAAACAAAACTCTATTGCTTGAGTACACAGCAAGAAAAGTCTTTCCTTGACTCACAAGCTACAAAAATAACTTTTGCCTTTCTTTATTACCTGAGCAAGTCTTTTGCCAGACTCTGTCTCGGAGACATAACCTTTAGTGATGTACTTCTGAAAGGGAGGGAATAGGGCACGGAAAAGCGGAATGTGCTCTCGGAATAAACCAGTGGAGGCGATGCAACCGGGGTAAAGCGAAGCGAAAGTGACTCCAGTTTCTTCATGGTAACGCCTGTGAAACTCTTGCATCGTCAACATATTGCAAACTTTACTGTCTTTGTAAGCCTTTGCACCGTCAAATTCTCCTCCATCAATCATAGCCGAGCTGTTTAATCCGTTCAATCCTCCCGCTAAACCCCTCAAATCACCGAGATTCGCCTTCGGTGGTACATTACCAGCCAATGTATTCGTGTTCCCTAACCCAAAACAAAGATACAACGATCAAAATCATTCTCTACCTTGCAATGTAGGACTATACAGATTCTAGACAATACCTGTAATGGACCCGACAATGATTAGACGCTTCGAAGGGTAATCAGATTTCTTCAAGTCATCAAGCAACAACCTTGCGAGAAGAAAATGTCCCAAATGATTGGTCGCGACGCTAAGCTCAAACCCTTCTGCAGAGAAAGTAGGCTCTTTAGCTGTCGGGAAATAAACCGCAGCATTGCAGACCAAAACATCGAGAGGCATCTCTGTTCTCCTGAAGCTATCAACGAACTGTCTCACACTGTCCAACGAGGCTAAGTCTAAATGCATCACTGTGTAGCTGTCTTTAGGCATCCCTACGGATTTAGCGGCTCTCTCGGCTTTAAGGAAGTCTCTGCACGCCATTATCACGTTCCATTTCCCTGTCTCGGCTAGAGCTTTAGCCGTGGCTAGACCTAACCCAGACGAAGCTCCAGTGACCACCACATTTCCTTTCCTCAACGTTTTCTTGCCGTCCGCCGATGATTTTGTGACGGAAGGGCTTGAAGTCGCAGCGGTTTGGGCTCGAATAGCTAAATTCCTCAAACTATGTTCTCTCTGTATTACAATTAAGTAGATCTCCAAAGTCAATTAACCATTACTAAATACTAATCATTTGCAAAAAGAAGGCTTTTCTTGTAATGTAGGAATTGAGATTTGGTCTGTACCTTGAATCTTAATGAGGACGAGCCATGTTCGGATTTGATTAGGTCGGCAACGGAGGCACCAAACAGACTCGAGTCCTTGAAGGATGAGGAAGAAGCATTCAATTTCGCATCTTTACAGACAGAGAAAGCAGAGGAGACCAAAGAAGCAGCTTGAAGGGCCATCGTTGGTACTGGAACAGAGTGAGAGGTAGCGAAAACGATTGAAGAAGAAGAAGAAGAAGACTATCGTAGTAGTGGATATTTTAGCGAGAGAGAGTGTTCGCGTATATGTACTGGCCAAGAAGTGGAAGAGGTGATGATGATATTCGGACAGGGAAAGAGTGGTCCCTACTGAAGATATGTGGATAGCATTATCTTGAACAAAGTATCTGCCACGTCATCGTTGAATGTCCAATGAGAATTCGAGGGTTAGATTTTCCCTCTCCAAAGATATTTTATTTTATTGTCATTTACATTATTTATTGCGTTAAAAAATAGAACAGTTGCAATGAGCTGATTGGTGTTGATGGGATTCCATACTTTTGTCCCTTTGGCATGGGAGAAGCAGAGAGATAGAGCTATCGTACAAAAAAAGTTGCTCCGATGTTCGAAATTTCCCCACTTTTCTTTTAAGACCATGCATGGTTTTGATCCTGTAAAATATGGAATGGTATTGGGATAACGAGAGATGGGCTCTATTACTGTAATATTGTACAGGTCCAAAGTCCAAACCCGTTAGGTTTTAGATAACATATCTACTAACTATAAATCGCAATAAGTCAAATTACAATCACCTTTTTAGAAACAACACCAATCAAAATATGAAACATATTTTGAACATCCATACAAATCAATCTACAAAACTCATAGTTGTACGTTCAGTTTCAAATAATGTTGCAGTCATACACACACAAAAAAAACAACACCAAAATGTGATATTAGCATATCACATAGGAAATTTTACGAAACATATTTGTTGGTTAAGAACTTCTAGTATGGTGAAAGGGAGGCCTCAGCAGCAGAGGAATAAAAGAAATAGTACAACTGAGAGAGAATGGCGTTGAAGAAGATGAAGGAGGCACCGGCTGCGAAAACTCCCTTACGAAGAGTTTGACAATCAGGAGGATTGTCCATGAATATTGTCCTGTACTTTGTGTGGTATGCATTCTCGACCGATCCAGCTAGTAGGCATATCTCTGCTATCAAGAAGAACATCCTTTTTCCGCCAAGAAAACAACAACCAAAAATGTAAAAATATTAACACAATTCGGTTTTGTCAATTCGGTGATAGATTGAAGCACAATTGGATTAGTTACAAAGAAAATTTAGATTTAGAAACGCATGTTAGATCTGAATTATGAAATATTGAAACATTTGTGGTTTAAAAAGAGAAATGACAAATTGTAAGCCGATCGTTATTGCAAAAACATAACATAAACTATGACCAAACTTGGATTATAAATATTTGATTGTGGATTTGAATAATCTTTGTAATTCCCACTATTGCTACAACCTTTCTTTTTGAAGTCAATAATATATAGTATCGGTTTTAGTCGAGGTAGGTTAGTAACTTTGAACCGAATCAAAATCGCCATACTAAAAGTCAAGAAGCAGCCATATCTCTAAGCTAGGGTATATATATGTGATGAACTAATTGAGTTAACATAACAAAAAAAGTGTAAATTACCAGCTGCAAATGAAGAGGACAAGGGCAAGAGCTCGCGAACCGCCAGGCTTGAGAGGCTTGCCACAACAGAAGCAACGGCTAACGAGCATGATAAGAAGTTGACTAGCCACTGAGAACATAAAGGCTCCAATTCCATACCCTGTGGCTCTATCCGAATCATACACACAGTAGTTGTATTGGACCTCACTGTCCTGCACAACCGTTGCCTGCCCCACCAACAAAATTTTATTAAAAACTTAAAAATGATAAGAGAGAAATCACATAATCAGCATCTTGCTCATATTATATATCGTTTAGAAATGTGTTTAATTAAGACTCACAGTGCTTCGTCTTTGTTCAGCAGCAACGGCTAGACCAAAGGCAATGAGATTGAACACAAAAACTATAGCTGAAACAACTTTAGACGCCATGGTTTCAACTTACTCTCTCCCTCTTTCACAGAATGTTTCTTTAGATATAAAGACAACGTTGTTTGCTCAGATTTGATTGTCTTGCCTAATAGAAAAAGACACGTTACCATTTCGTTGAAATGGGTATTTCACCTTTTATTTATTTATTTATTCCTATTATTCATTTAAAAATACTTTTTTTTTTGTCTTTGGAACCGTTTATGTAATAAATTGGGTAAAAAGGAATATATGCTTAGAGCGAAAGATAGAAACAGAGCTTCCTTGTGGGAGAATTTTCTGCTGTTTATGACAAAACAAAATAAGATAATGTTTTTCTTAAAATCGAAAATGAGCTGTGACATAAAATTTCTATGGAAATAACGTGACGGAATCAAATTTCTTAATTTTCTTTATGATCGTAATTCGTAAGTTCGTAACTAAGTTTCATAATGGAAAACAGCTTGAAAAATGCCAAGAACGTGAAAAGATATAACGCGGGAATTAGATTCGCACTTTGATGGGAACATGTTACCGAAAATAAAAATAAGATAAACATTAAAAGTAGAAACGAAGAATGCTTCTTCATCAATCTAACACAACCAAATGCTTAAATCCCAAGGATCATCTCACCGAATTTCATGAGAAAGTATTTTCATATTCTTTAATTAGAATTTGAAATTTTCATAAAATGAACCACATTCATCACCATCCCACAATTTTGTTTCACTTAATTCTTTCTCGTTTTTTGTTTTGTTCGTATTGTTTTTCTAATGATCACCAATCAAATAGTTTAGCTACAAAAATCCAAAAACTATTTTCCTTTATTCAAACTCGCCAAACAATTTTTTTACACACTTCAATGTGCATTCCCAATGCTATAAACAACACATCAACAGACAAATCAAATTGATAATAAACAGTAAACAAAAAAAAAAAACGAACTTCATATCACACAAGAAAAATTTTAAAGAATAAAAGAGAAAAAAATATGAACCCCACACGACGTCGTCTTAAAACAAAGCTGATGATTCCGGCCGGAGAAGAATTCTAACTCCGATTTTTCCTTCCGAACATAAGAAGCTTCCTAAAGACTTTAGCCGTCGCCTTGGGAGACGTCTCTTCACTATTCCACTTCTTCCTCGAATGATCTGCTTCAGTTTCTGGCGGTGTTGAGATGTCAGTCTCCGAGACCGTTGGTGAGAAATAATACTTTTCCTCCATGTTTGTCTCTGAAAACGTCACTGACTTCTTAGGAGACACCGGTTTTGCCTGTGAAACCTTGATTTCACTGACATCAATCGAACAATGGTATGTAGTAATTTGCTGATCTTCAGTAACAGATGTCTTCTTCACTGTTTCCTTATCATCAATCCTCGTCTGATGTACTTCTTTCTGATGATCACCGATGATTTCATTTGTTCCATTGTTTCCTCTGGCAGTTTCTTCTGATGGCAAGCTATGCAACTCTTTAATGTCTTTGAAATCATCAACAGATAAAGTAGCAGGAGTTTCATCAACTTGCTTCACCGACAAGTAAGACTGCGAATCTTCCACTGTTTCTTTGATTTCAAGACTCGGGTCACGAGAAAGTTGCAGACTTTTCGAATCTGATTTACCTGTTTTACTTGATTTCTTGTCCTGAGTCTTCTCTGTCTTGTTTCCTAAAGGTTTTGATGTTTTTCTGATTACTGGCTTTTGTTGTGGCTCCTTTGGGGCGGTCCGGGCAACAGCAAGGCGCTCAATGGTGGAACTTCTTAGAACCGGTTTCGCCTTTGACTGCGCGGCTTCTGAGGTCTTCTCGTTCTTTACCGAGCTCTTCACAGTTTTTGTGGCAGTAGGAGTTTTCTTGGCTACTAAGGAACTTGATACACTACCGCCGGAACTCTTCTCAGCGATTCTCTTTTGCCGTTGAATCAAAAGTTCTTCCATTCTCTTCTTTCTCTCTTCCTCCTATTAGATCAAATACCAAATCAAGATAAGAAAAGGAAACTAACGAAGAAAAAGACCATAAATTGTTACAGAAATTACCATCTCCAATTTGGTCTTGGAGACGACAGCTCTACTTCCCCAAGCAGGTCTCTTGGCTTTCGACGCCGGGTCAGGTCTACTTGATAGTTTGGATTTTGCATCCTTTCCCTTGGAGACACCACGTCTCTTCTTTTCTTTACCATCTGTGGGGTTTTCACCTTCAGAGGCCTTTTTAGCTGTTTCTAAATCCATTTTTCTTGTCTCTTGAGCCAAAGTGTTAGTCTCGAAGTCAATTTCAGGGGCCCATGATAACATTGTAGGTGTAACATCTCGTTCCCGTCCAAGAACCATGAAAAGGTCATCTGGCTCATGGGGAGTGATCTCCGGTGCATTGTTTTCTTGTTGAGTGGTTCCATAAACGTCCGAGTCCATGATGACTGTCCTTAACCGAGACTCTTCTACTTGGCCTTCAACACGAGAATGGATCATGAACGAGTCATCGGTCAGGACATCTCTCTCGCTGCTCTTATTTAGGTGGAACTGGTCTCCTACAAATGTTTTGAAGAGGCTTGGATCTGTTGCTGAACCTCCTTGGTTACGTATGAACCAGTCTTCCTCTGTCTCATTTCTGGCTCTGAGCTTCCCATCATAAACTGACATCTCTGCTGGTGTATAGTTTCTTGATTCATCGCTTCTACCTGGATTCAACATCACCTCGTCGTAGTTGTTCCCTCTCCTTATCATTCGAACATTCTCACCTGCATCGAGTTTCTCGGTGCTTGTTTCTCTTTCCCAATCTTTAATCCCATTAGCAGCCAAGAAAGAATCATCCGAAGGCGGTTCTCTCTTTCTCACAACTTCTGACTCCATGTTAAACGGAGATGATGATGTTTGTTGTGATTCTTCTGGATCCGAATCTTTGTCTTTCAAAAGAAGATTCTGGAAGGCATCCCAATTATCATTCCCCTTAGTTTCCTTGTTACTCGAATCATCATCGCCGTTGTGACTTTTGTGTTTCCTCTGACGGCGTGAAGTTGATTTATGCCGTCTCTCCAGTGAGCCTATGGCTTCTTCTACTTGCTGCTTGATAGAATCTCCATCCACAAACCCTTCTTCTTCTTCAGACTCCTCTGAATCGCTCTCCTTCGCTCCATTTCTCTTTGAAGTTATATAATTTATGTTGCGGATAACCACTTTTCTGGATTGTTTCTTTCCTTCATTTCCATCTTCTGATTCAGTCTCAGTACTGGAATCCTCGCTTTGCCCCGCGGATTCATCTTGCTTAGACTTCTTCTTCTTCTTCTTTTTCTTTTTCTTGGAAGATTTCTCACTTGACTCCACATCTCCCATGTTTACAGGCCATTGCATATTCCCAGGGAAATACGGTGACTGGCCTTGCATCCCCGGAAACATATAAGGAGGAACAACATTCGGATACCCATGTCCTTGGAAGTTCTGCATGTATTGAGGATAATGGTTTGGCCACGGCATTGCCATTTGAGCTCTTCCTTCTGCACAATGAGGTTAATTCAGCTTTAGTTACTAATAAGAAACATCTAATGAAAAAATCAGAACTGAAGCTTCTAAGGACCTTGGCCAGTCTCGAAGCTACCCTGGCTCGTGGCATCCAAGGAGTTTCCGTGCTTCAAGTTGGTACCATTCAACAAATCATTCTCTTCACCAGCGAGTATAATCCCTGAGTCACCCATGAGCGATAATTCAGGCCTAGGAAATGCTTGCATAGCCGTGATTTGGTCCACCCACATTCTATCTTCGTTCTTTCTCTTGCACAAGTCTATAAAGTTAACACACGCTTCCCTGGAGGCAAAAGAACACAAAACTGATTCATAATTTTGGTACAGATGTTTACAAACAACACAACAACATGAACGGTTCAGCTACATACCTCAAACGTGAAGCTCCAAAAGCATCGGCGAAAGATATGAGGTCATCCATATAGTCCAATTCAAATCCAACAACCAAAGCTCGAGCGTAAGCCATGGCTTGCTCTTTGCACAAAGCCGCTTTGCGGTTCTCGAGAACACGCTGAAGACCAACCCTATTCCATTCATTTCACCACTTATCAGAATCAATCAACTTCACATAAAAAGTAAACTAAACCCACAAGACCAAAAAGAAAGACTACTAAAAGACTTACTTAGAATTTTCTTCCACAGTGTCTCCATCAGTTTCACCTTTCCTCTAATAAGTATAAACAGAGTCAACAACAATTAAAACATTAAGCAATTACTCAAATTTGAGTTATCTAAAAGAGATTTTTTTTTTAAAAAAGTTACCTTTGATAAGGCTGTAGACTTCTGAGAACTGCCCAACTCGTTTCCTATATGAATACATAATGTTGAAAAAGATTAAAAAATTTATTGTTATTTCTTTTAGTTAATTACCAAATTTGAATATCTAATTCATAATTTTGATGCCATAATTCAATCAAATTCATGAATAACGTTTCACAAAAACATACCTTCTGCTTCGAAAGCAATGGCGGCTGCATTAGAATGAATTGAATCCTCGATCTGCTCAATCTCCTTCTCTAATGTCACAGACCTCTCAAGAACCTCCGGAGTAGTCACGAATCTCACAAATCTTTCTCCCAAAATCAGAAATTAAAAAAAAAATCACCACATTTTTAGGCTTCATGACAGAATTTTTGTTAACGTTTAAGGAGACAGCTGAGATTTTACCTCTGAAGGGTCACTTTAGTAAACCAAGAAACGCCGGCGACGGAGGTAGGTCGGAGAGTTACAGAGTATCCACCTTTAGAAATCTGATCTCTAACGCTCTTGAGATGTGTAACGAACGACTGAAAGATCCCCGAAGCAAGTTTCTCGTTCTCGCCACCGGAGAAAATCACAAGGTCACATCTTCAAAACAGAGAAAAAAAAACAAAAGAAGAGAATCATCAACATAAGACTAACTTAAAATGGTTATGGACAAAGAATTTACAACTACCTTGTCCTGGTTGGTGTGAGCTGAAACAGAGCATAGTCAAGTCTTGTTCTTGGATCCATTAAAGAACCCAACTAACAAAAAAAAAAAGTTCAATTTTGTGGAGCTGCTCAAGAATATTGATAAATTTCTGATTTATTTGCAGAGAGAGAGTTTGTGAAAGAGAATGTTTCGTGACAGCTAAGAGATTAGAGAAGAGAGTAAAGAAGAAAGCTGTAGAAACGATTGAGATCCAGAAGCGAGCCACATGCATTGAAGTGAAGAAGAGGAGAGAGATTTTTCATGGAGGTTTTGATTTTTTTTTTCTCCCTTATTTTTTTCCTTTAATTAATTATTTAATAAATTACTTTATTATTAATTGGGTCCCTTCGATATGTAACGCCGACACACCCACTTCACCCGTAGACATATATTTTCTAATATAATTAACTGTTACTACTGGTATAGTTTTTTATATATAATTAATATGTGATCACTTCATTAATCCTGCCAAACGCTTGCAAAACTATGGAAGATTAATTAAATGTTTTTTTTTGGTTAAATAGATTAATTACATGTTTGGGGGGATATAAGTAGGGGATTGATATGTAGGAATTTAGTTGTCTCTCACTTTTGCAAGTTTGTCCCGAACTTGATTACATTCCCGGATAACATTATTGAAAATTTGTTTTACCGATAGATAACAAAGTTGTCCATTATATATATATATATATATATATATATTGTCAATTAGAAATAATGTTTGTTAAGAAAATGAAAAATATATGATTCGAGTTTTATTGGAAATGAAAGTGTTAGTTGACATGTCAGATGATTCAGATATGTCAAAAACTTTGGTACGAAGAGAGACAAGTGATAGTAATAGTTACTCAAATCAAGATGATAGTATATTGCAAAAATGATAGTACGAAGGTTTTGTGATGTTTATTAATTATTAGTATTTGTCTTAGCTTGGAGGGGAGACAATCTAATAATTCATCCATATTTCAAACCATGTGAGGTGCCGAATGGTGCGAACTTATGGCACAAGATAAGTGATGGAAGTTCTTCAACAAAAAAAGAAAGAAAGATAAGTTATGGACGTAGCTCTAGTAGAAAAAAACTAATTTGTAATTGTATATTATTGATGAATCGTGTGTGTTTCTCCGTTTATCGTGTTTCATGTACTTTAAAAGTGATTCAACCTTGGATGTTACATTACGATAGTACTAACTTGCACATCCTTAATTTTCTATCTAGTTTGAGATTTGTTGTTCGATGCTGAGACCTCTCACTAGGCTAGTAGATCTAAATGTTTTTTTTTAATCTAAAATCAATTAATATATATATATATATATATATATATATATTCAGTTTAACTAGACTTCCAACGATTCAACTATTTTGTGTAAAAGGTTGGAAACTATATAACTAATGATGGTAAAGTGGCTAATCAGCAGAACAGCTTACATTGTTGGTTACAACATATGTTTCATTAATTAATATCACAAGATTATTGCCAAAAGGTATAACCACTTGTAGGAACCAATTCAAGAATAATTGTAAGAAATTATGAAGAATTATGATTATTATTAATGTGGGGCACGTGATTGATCGATTGTAGCTACTTTATCTTCTTATACTTCTTGTCAAAGGATATCAACAATGAAGGTTTCATTATTAATTTTCTTGATTTTTTTTTTGGTAAGATTCGCAGTATAAAAATAAATAAATTTAAACGTTTATAACTCTTTTCTCTGTCGCTGCAACAGATATTTTGTGGTCCAATAAAAAATGATCAATCACAATGAGGGGAATGACAAAAGAAAAGTCGATTGAGAAAAAGATGCCATGAGTAAACTTTCCATGGTTCTACTACCACGTCGTGTGCAATTTGTTTTCCCTTTATAATGGGCTTCCATAGCCCAGCCCAATCCCAATTATCACAAGTAGCCCAAATTAAGATAAAGAAAAAAGAAAGAAACCGAGAACACAGCTTCTTCCGATGTCGTCATTCTAATCACATATGTTCTGTGATTTGTAAAACCTTTTCTCATCTATCATGTTAGGATATCTTGCACCTTCTCTTGCAGTAAATCTACCAAGCCTCTATCAATGTGCTCACTAGTCTTCTATTGCGGTTGGGCACTCGTCTCGTGTACACATATAAATCATATGCTGAGAGAAGAACACGAGATCTATGTAAATAATTATCTTTTTTGCATGCTGGTCAATAATTCAACATTTCAAAAGAAAATAATAATATGTATAGTCTATAGATATAGTTGAGAACCTACAATAATAAACATGAAAAAACAAAACTACATATATGTATCTCTAAGTTTCTTCAGTTAAAAAATGTAATCACCTTCTTTATATGATGGGAGAAGGGTTATCAGTAGTAGAAAGTGGAACATAAGAAGATGTATCTCGTCGACACATCCTCAACACGACCTCAGAAAGAAATTCTGTCATCTCTCCGGCGAAATCAAGCAGTGGCTTTCGGACAAAGCGTGCCCATAGTCCCAAAACACCTACCATCACCATCCCCGTCTCCGCCACCATTTCTTCCACTTCTTCTTATTTGTATCTCCCTAATGTATTCAATAATATACGTGACACAAATTTTGGTTTAAGATTAGTAAGGGATAAAGATGGCGAGACCATAAAAGATATGGACTATTTTCTTGATTTTTCATGTAGAGTGGGGGTTGCAACTACCGGAAGTTGAGGTTGACTCAGCTAACGGTCATTAAAAGATATAGTTTCAAAACTCTCTAAATCGACCAGAGGATTCGTTTGGGTTTTGTTTTCGGGTTCCATACAAAATTACTTTTTAAACCATGAAATTATATATTCTTATATAAAAATTAACAATTATTAAAAAAAATATTTTAGCAATAATTTAATAGTTGGGAAAAAATGCTTTTTAATTAAAAAAATTTATGTTGCAATTGAAATATTTTTAGAAAATAATTCAATAATTTATGAATTAAATTGTTTTAGTGGGAATCCTTAAAATTGTGGGTTCTATGAAAATGTTTTAAACCAATTGGTTCAGACCCAACTCTGGGTCTGGTTTTAAGACTGGTAAACAAATCCTATATACGTTTATTTCTGTTAAAAGTCACACATTGGAATGTTTTTCATCCAAAAAATGGAAAAAAATGTTTCTTATAACAATTTGAATATTTATATAGTTTTATTCTATTTAAAATTATCAACATTCTCTCTCGAGACATTATTTTTGTATTAGACACTGTATATTTAATTTGATTGGATGTTTTCCAACTGAAAAGTCCAATATCTTACAAATTTGATATTTTCAATATTTTGACTCGCTTTTTTTCCTCTCACAACCACATTAATATAGTACTATACTACTATTACTTATGTGCAATCACATTGGAATGAACGACTCTTACAAATTCTCAGTGTCCGAGTCCCGAGAGATATCTAGTTAAGATCGGCTCCGACAATCAAATACGAGTAAAATTCTTTTCCTGTTTTTATTTTTTTCTTTCTCTTGTTATTACTACTTTAATGTATGTGTATATATATATTTTTTTCTAGAGTATACACAAAGAAAATAAAGTAACATGAGAGTAGCGATTTGACAAAATGAAATTTGACTGCTTGTGGTGTACAATTGTACAAAGGATGGTAGAAAATATAAAAACTAGACCAACGAACGAAAAATGTATAGTATATATCACCTTCCAATGAGAGTGTTTAATCCAATTAAAAGTTCAATAATCGTAAAGAGTGAGTACCCAAATTCCTTAGTTTCCATACAAATTGAATCTCTTATGGAGTCAAGAAAGTTCGGGTTAGGGCTTTTCCATTCAATCGAAAAGTTATAAGCACTAACAAATTAAGCTTTCATAAAGAAATGTTACTCAATGCAAACATATTCCCCTTAGAGTAGACTTCCTCCAAATTCATGCTAAATGTAAAATACAACTATATATAACTCTACTAAACTTTGTGCATGCTGTTAAGACTTTT
>VBRH01001185.1:9407-23817 GCA_014578085.1 Cardamine resedifolia | reverse complement strand
AAAAAAAAAAAAAAAAGTTTGACTAAACATTGTAAATTCGTTATTTTGTACTCTTTTTATAACTATAACCAGCTTCATGTGAGTTATTAATCAAACTTATGTTTGACTATATTGTTTTAGTTATACGAAGGGAGGTCAGCGATATATGCGCATACAGGTTTCTAGTTGATGTACATTAAAGATTTGTTTTTTGCTGCAGGTGCAATGAAGTTTCTATCATCAATTTCATATCCTCAATTTAATGCTCTTACCAAATTCAACCTTTTTATTTATCAACAATGTTTTGAAAAAAGCTGAAGTCATCGTTCTTTTATTAGTTCAGTTTATTTATCAATTTCATATTAAGGTAATAATACTATATGCTTACGTGAATTATTTTTGTGAAGTGAATTACATCTATAATACGAATTGTCGCCTAAAAATGCTCACCATGATTTGGTTTCAAGTTTGCATGAGAAAATGATTTAATTCAATCAATGTTTAAGAAGTAGGGTTTTGTTTAAGATATACACTCGAAGTCCCCATTAGAGCAAGCTTATGTTTAATTTTGCTCTAATGTTATAATTTTGTGGAATAAGCTTATGTTTAATGTGTCGGTTGATTAAAAAAATTAGTAAACATCTGCATAGCGAATCAAGTGCATTATTGACTTATTGTATATGTCGGTCTTAGAACTTTAAATATGCAATATTTTTGTTTTGGTGGATTTATCTATAAGAATTGTTACTCCCTCTGTATCTTGATTTTCTGAAGTTTTATTGTTGTATAAAAAGATTGATTTTCTTTTTTATATTTAATACATTTTTATTTTCAAAATTAATTAATTAATTAATGCTTTTACTTTTACAGTTATTGGAAAGAGACAAGTGAAGTAAAAACAACTTAAGATTATTTCTTTTTTAAAATATAATACAAAAATAATTAATTAAAGACATTATTTATTATTTTCTTAATCTTTGAGAAAACTTCAAAAAATCATACAGAGGGAGTAAGTTTGAAGCAATCATATTGCCTCAATAAAATGAAGCATTAATTACATATAAATGAATTTAAATGTATAGTGGGTCAGCTTCTACTTCTTAATATCTAGAAAGAAAAGAAGAACATCTATTAATGCGCTAGATTACACATTCCAATTAATTTAAATTTCGAAGTTCATTGGTAAATTCATACTACACCACATGCACGTACTACTATAACTTGTTTTGTGTGGTTTGACCAATATTTAAATTGTAAAAATTGTACTCCAGTATTTACTTTATCAAAAAAATTGTAATATTTAAAGTTTTCAGGAATTTTTTTTGTCCTTATATATGAATTGAAATGGAGTAATAAATTATGGTTAGAAGTGGGGAAATAAATGGAAGAAAAGAAGACTGACCTTCCAAATCATTAAACCGATATCAAACTGTCTTCCATTATATGAGGACCTCGGGGAAATCGCTGCACCAATTGCAATTTTGTTGTTGGTTTGTACGAATCCTGAGCAAAGTAAATTGTAGCACCCAGTTGCTTGGTATGCATCTGTCTGCTTTTTCAAATTTTCAATTCAATTTTTTTTCATCGTAGTAAATAAATCCATTAAGAAAAAAGTTTAAAAAATTAGAGATTGTTCTTACCGTCCAGTATGTAAAGAATCTTGGATAATTATCTCCGTATAGCTCAGGACTAACCTGCAAAAAGATCAAATGCTATGTAATCAGTAATCACCAACCTAATTATTAATTGGTCCCAATCTATAGTCCCGCAAGACTTTTTTTGCTACTCGTTAAAATTTAATAGTCGGTTTGTTCCCCGCTTAGAAAATTAAAAGTTTGACTAATATTTGGAAAGCTAATTTTTGCCTTCGTAAATATCAAAGGCAAAATAAATGTGGTAAGAATATAAAATATTATCCTTTCTTCTGTGTTTATAATAACCAAAAAAATATTTTTTTATGATAATTAGGCTTGGGAGTTTCAAAATAGGTCTTTCGGGTTTTCGGGTTTGAAAGTCTAAGATCCATTCGGGTATTTATAATTTTTGGTCCGAATCTGGATTCGGTTCTTTCCATCCGGATTAGAATCGGGTTCGGGTATCCGAAATATTAGGAAAACTAAAATTTGTTTAATTTGAATAAAATTTGGTTAAATTTGAATAAAATTTGGTTAAATTTTCACAAATATAATTAAAATCTTTAAATATTTTGGTTATTTTGGGGTTTTGAGATATTTTGGTTAAAAATAATTGATATTTTAGGGTTTATAATTATAATTTTGGGTAATTGGATTATATTGTATATATATAATTAATATATTTAGGTATATAATTATATTTTGGGTATATCGAGTACCTATTCGGCTCTCGGTTCGGGTTCGGGTTATCGGGTATAGGAATTTAGAACTCATTGAATTTGGTACTACTTTTTCGGGTTAGGTTCGGTTCGATTTTTCGGTTCAGGGGTTTTTTTCCTAGATCTAGATATCATGAAAGTTTTAAATTAACTTGAAAATAATACGCACTTACTTAAAAAAGCAAAACGGAAAATGTAAATAAACAGTCAAGACTTAATTTGAAGCTAGGTTGATTCTCTAGTGATTAACTATAAATCAGATGATTAATCGATAATTTTATATAATATCAAAGAAAAAGAATTGTACCTGCCAACCAGCTTCAATGGTGTTTAGGTCATGACCAAAGGAGCCAGAGATGAGCCAAATCTGTGATAAACTAAACTCATAAGCATCAGTGACACGTGGCGCCCAGACGTTTACGCTTGCTTTTGCTCCATAATATTGTTCTCCATTTACAAACACCACCGCATGCTGCATGTAAATTAAACTCAATTAATGTAAATACAATTAATTAATTAATTAATTAATTTAACACCTTAAAATCATTTACGTCCATACTTTATTTTCAATATCAAGAAATCAGTTGAACACCTTTTGTATTCTCCATCTCGATGGAATCATTTTTTTTTATGCTTTATATAACTTTTATGGAGAATAAAATGCTTTATTGAACAAGCAAAAGTTAAAGTAAAGTGTAAGAAAACATTATTATTCTCTCGCATGATCGATTCGTACGAGAGAGGTGAAGAAGAAGTTACCTCGTGTCCGCCTCCGGAGGAATCTCGTCTGATTGGTTTTTTCAATTTCTGACCAAACCTTCGAACTGAATTTGCCCTTAAAACATCATTCATCGTTGTTCTTCTTATTGGTATTGACCCTATTGGACAACTTTCACCGGACATACTCCATAACTGATTAAAACTTTCCTCATCTGTTGTTTCATTTCCTCTACTTGGTCTGTTTGGTGAATCCTGCATGTTTCCATAAATAGTATCTTTTTTTTTCTTTTTCCAAAATTATAAAATAAGGAAAGTGAAAGAGTAGTTTTTATTACTAGTGGTTTCTGTCCTTGTAGCTGAGGATGATCAAAGGCTGGTTGCAAATGAGACGGAACACATTCAATTACATCTCCATCTGGGCTCTACAGTTTCACAATAAAAAAAATATTTTCATAAATGAAAAAAAAAAGGATTAATTTCATAAAATGGTATGTTTGGTTACGTGGATTGTTTTGATGGAAGGCTTAGTGATTCTCTTGAGATGTGCTTCCACTCTTCTAAGCTTATGAATCTGTCTGTTGGGTCTGAATGAAGTGTGGTTTTTAAGATGAAGAGCTGATCCTTGTAACAAGTCTAGTTGAAGAAAGAGAAGAAGAAGGAACCCAATAAATTTGGATGTGATTGTTGAAGTAGTTGAAGAAGAAATTGAAGAAGAAGAAGAAGCCATAACTAGAGAAAGTACGGCTTGTTTGGTAATGAAATGAATATGTCTATTTGTCTCTTTGTGCTTTCTTGATTTTTTAGCATACAAGAACAAAGAAGAAGAAGGTGGAATGAGAATGAGAAGTTGGTTTAATCCCAATGTCCAGACAGAGGAAAACAGAGAGCAAGCAAACAAAAAAACTACTAAATGTTATTTTCAATTTGATTTTATCTCCTCTTTTTTTTAGGGGGTTTCTTGGGGTTTGTATGTAGAATCTCAATCTTTTTGTGTTCTCTTTCTAACTTTTTGTTTCAAAAATAAATAAATAAATAAAAGGGAGAGAAAGAAAGTAGGCTTTGGGGTTGTGTTTCCGACAGAGTCTAAGCTTTGACAGGCACGAATTACCATTTAAAAGAGAGTGCTTAGAAGGTGGGCATTTTGCCTTTTGCCTTTTCCCACGTTTTTTACCCATAACTTCATGTCCACTTAACCATTCTTTTTAGTTTTCACTTCACTCTAAATGGTAATAAGTTAATAATGATTATGATTATCATTTTACAAACATGATGACGATGGGACATTGATCCATCACTATACTACGAAAGGTCAAGGTTTAAACTCTATTTCATCATCTTATTCACGAGTTTCCTTAAATACATGAAAGAGGAATAGGGTAGATTTACCCATAATGATTTGGTCTTATACTAGGTAATGAGTGTGTGTCGTAGACATCAAAGAAAAAAAAAAAATTAAATACATAGGAGAATAAGCATAGGCATTGCTGAATAAAGCTATAGCAAATATATAATTATTGGCATTATAACCAAGTTAAAGATTAGATGATGATAAAAAGTTGACGCAACCAAACTAGTTATGTTTTCAAAGTAATTGATATTGATATGCACATGCTCTAGATAAGTTAACCAAAGTGTTATCATCTCAATGGATCATATTATTAGATTACGAGCTTTCAACTCAAATCCAATTCCAATTGATAATAAGTAGATTGATCCATATCATTTATATATTACTCATGATCTATGTCCAACTTTTGATGTATGACATTTATTTCCAATACGCCTCCTCGAAATGATGATTTTTATAGCCATTGATTTTTGGTATGTTTAAGCATGAATCGATGAGCCAACTATTGGGTCGGACCGATTGTGGATCGGATTGGACATGTGTAGATCAGGCTCTGATACCATATTAGATTATGGGATTGCAACTCAAAATCAATTGACAATGAGTGGATTGACCAATATCCTTTATATATTACTCATGATCTCTGTCCAACTTTCAACATTTATCCTCTATGCATATTAAGATTATTTGCACATTAGTATAGAAATAGAATACACATTAACAAAACAAAAAAATATTTGTGTGTAAATAAGAGAGGTCACTACCCTCATTGTTAATTGGTTTTTGAATTGAAAAACTAGTCGAAAAGTCATAATTCCAAGAAAAATGTGTAAGAAAGATAAGAAAAAATGTAAAACAAAAGCATTTTTTCACTTTTAGAATATATTCCACTCATCCAATATTTTCCACCGTTTTATCATCTTAAATATATTGAAAACCTTTGATATAAAGTGTAATTTTTAAAAAACGTCTGGTTTTCTTAGAATTTTAAAACATTTTAAATAGTAAAAAAATTTTACTCTACGCTACCAAAACTAAAGGTTGATAATATCTCATCATTTAATATTTGATTCAGGGATTTGGTTTTCGGTAACCGTTTGATTTGTGCTATTGTGCTAGCCTTTTTTTAAGTGTTGTCAATAATGTGTATTGGCTGTTCCAGCCCCAATCTTGCCTTATACTCCTTCCATTTATACATAAGTAAGTACTTTATTTTAGGATATTTTCCACATATTAAAAAATAATTAAATTTTATGTTTTAATTATAATTAATATACTTTATAAATTTTTTATTGGCCAATATATTAAAAGAATTAGAAATTTTATCAAACGTTTGCATTGAAATTATAAAATAATATTTAACTTAAAAGAATCAATCAATCATAAACAATATTTATTTATAAACGGATGAAGTAGCTGCAAACGTGGATGGACAAATTTGAAAATTCTGTGTTTACTCTCAGGTTTTTCCAATTTGCATACATTATTTTAACGAACAACTTTCGTAAATTACATATATAAAAGGAAACCATCTTTAGTGGACGAACACGTGCTTAGGTAGTAGGGAAGAGGTTTAAATTCAATTTTGTAAGTGAAAAGAATGGTCCTTTGATATATCTAAGCAAATACACTTTTCGAAAAAATATAGCACACAAAACTAAACTAAAGCTCACATTCTTAAGTTGTAATTAAAATTCATATTGTCGACATAAACATTATGTGTCCGTTCCTGTGTGGTATCGATTATGCTACTGGATCTTTGTTTTATATGAAAATACAATTCAAATCTTGCTCAAGAAACGAAGGACACAAAAAGTTGAACTCTCGTTAACTATGAAATATTGAATTGCGCTTTTACTATTAAATAATGTATTGTAAATTATTAGTAATAGAAATACAACGATTTATAGATTCTTTTAACAACAAAATAAATATTCTTTGTTGAGCTTCATATATGTAATAGTCTTGTTCGATTTTTGAACAAGATTTAACGAAAAATATAAGTTTCCGAGAGAGAGAATAAGCCAAGAAAAACATGCAATAATGATTAACTGATGAAGTGATTATAGATAGCATGTTACAGTATTTTTAATGGATATTTGTAACTGAGGTTCTCACATTTAACAATAATAGAAATAGTTTTTTTTGTTGTTTAATGAAAGTTATGAGATCCGGTTCTCATATAAGAGATTTTGAGAACATCTTAATAATCTCTTCTCTTCAGGAATGGTTCTGATTTGATTGTAATAAATCAACACAATAGTTTAGAAAGTTAATTAAATAGTTTATATGTTATTATGTTTTAATTTTTTTATTTCTTTATAAATCACAACATAAAATTATCTATCTAACAAGTTCCATTATGCATGAATTTAAAATATATATTAATATTATATTTAATTAATATTAGTTAAAATTACAATAGTATTAAATTAATATTGTTTTAGTTAAGAAAAAATCTTGGGTCCACTCCCATTTATTCACCTTTTCTATATTTAACCAATGGAAATGTGTCAAGTAATATTATATTTAAACAAAAATAATAAATTCAAATTATAAGGTGTATATGCTATATATTCATTCATTTATAACATAATTACGTATTAAAATTGAGTTCCCCATTTCATGTAGGTATAGGGTATATTATCTTTCTTTTGTAATTTTCTTACGAAATACATACTATAAAATAGGAGATTTGTGTTTTCCACTCTATTATGGTGTAGGTTATATTTTTTTTTTTGTAACTTTGTTACCTGTAAAATCATATGTTTGGGTTATTTACTCCATGTGGATGTATGATATAATATAATTCTTTTGTAATTTTGATACGAAATAAATAATGTAAAATGATAAATTCAAAATAAGAATATAGTTTTTAGTCATTTATTCATGACATCAAATTTTTTGCTCTTATTCCAGGATCAATGAGAATACGTCAATGGTGTTAACAAAAAACTTAAAGATTTTATTTCCTTAACTTTATTTTATTTATTTAATTTTAATTGTAATTTATTATTTCTATTTAAATGTAATATTACTTGTCACATTCTCATTGGTTAAACTTAGAGGAGATGAATGAGTGAACCCAAAAAAATTTCTTTAGTTAATACAATAATATGAAATATTAGAAAAAACAATTCTTAGATTTGAAAAAATAAAAAAAAATATTTTGATATTATTTAGATTTGGTATGATTATTATTTTGTTTCCTACTCATCTCTTTCTCTTTTAACACACCTTAACATTTCTTTCTTTCTTCTTAATTAAATTATGGATTCAAACAATCCATTTTATTTTTAAACAAGTTTCATCTATCTTTTGAGTACAAGGGAACACTACAAATCATTTTCCTCTTATTTCAACCTCAAACCAAATGAGTCCACTGAAAATTCCACAATGTATAGTACCCAATATAGTAAGTAATATGGGTGGGGAAAGTGATGATCCAAACCAAGTTCAAAACACAACCGATCATAGAGAAACAAGATGCAAATGAAGTCAAACAACGATACAATTCTCATAAAGTGCATGGTTAAATACTAGCAAGGATCCAATTATGAGTAATGAACAAAAAGCATATGCTTTGGAAAAAACTTGCTTATATATTATTCAAAAAGTTCAACAGTTGCAAACCTACCAATGTGAAAATGGAATAACTGCAAGCAAAGGTGGCTAAAATTAAATGCTAGTATGTTGTATGTTATGATCATACTTTGAGTCATAGAACTTGTGGCCAATCTGAAAATGATGTTGTCCAAGTTGCATATCAAATTTATTACATCGATTACAAGAATAGCTTCACATTTGAACATGTTTGGAGGGAGTTCCGACATGATAAAAAATGGTGTACTTCTTACAATTCTCAAAGGTCTAACGGTGGTGGAAGTTCAAAGAGAAAAAAGTTGAATGAAGGTGGCTTATATTCTTCAACCTCTAATCCGTAGAGTCCTATAGATATAGATGTAGATGTAGAGGATTAAGCTACGGTGTCTTCCTTCTTCATGAAAAATACGTTAAGTGGATTGTATTTACGGCAGGTAGAGATCAAGTAATTGCTCCTCCACCTTCGGCAACCAAGCCCCCATTTTTTTCGGGTTTCGCGAGAGTTTCCTCTTGCCCTACTTGTGATCATCCTTTTCAGGGATCGAGTGTCTCGGCACTTCAGGCACAAGTTTGGATTATCAAAATACAACGAATACTTTCGTATTTCGTGTGGTATTGTATCTCCCGAATATCGACCATCAAGCATCGGTTAGTCTTACACCACTTCGAGTGGCATATCCCAGCACCGCGTTCCGCATCTTCAAGAGTTTTTAGTTTTTGTCCTTGTTCTAGACTTTTGTCATGTAGTTGTTTTTTATCTTATCTTATTGTTATCCGGGTAATGTGGATCGGTAGGAATGCATTAATCTGTGTATTTCTTTTCACATGTAAGCACATTGGTTATGTTTTGGCTCTCACTAGCGGAGAGTCTTTAAACCAATAACTTAATTTATTGGGTTTGACGACAAAAAAAAAAAAGAAGCTATGGCTTGTCTCCTTGGTGTGAAGTCATTAAAGCGCAAAGGAAATAGTTTGCTACTAAAACAACAAATGAAGAAAGGGCACCAATTCTAGATCAAAACTCGAGAACTTGTGTTCGCTAGATGAGAAAGGAATAGCAAAACAAAATAGAATATCAAGGATGGAAATGGTTATAAGTCTTCTTGCAAAAACGTAAGCACTCTCAGAAAAAGAAGAAAAAATATCTTGGGAGTATCATAAATAAGTTAAAAAATCTTGGGAGTTGAAGGAAAAAAAACTTTGTACACAAATTAGTTTTATTAGGAAAAGAAGATTTTTTTTTTTTTTTTGTTATCTGGAAAATATATTATTAAGATTTGAGCTACAACTCCGGCGATTAACACACAAACCCCAAAAAAACTAAGCCGACAAACAAAATGTTTCCGGAGACTAAACCCTGTTGAAGAGAGCTTAAGCCCTATTGAAGGGAGACAAAAACTACCACAACTAGCATGAAAAATCCTCAAAACAGAAATGATCAAATACCCGAAACAGAAACAAGAAAACCAAAATTAAAAGTGGATTTTGGTAGACACAAATCACCAACCAACCTTCAATACCTTGAGAGCCTTCATTGTGGCAATCCAAAGAGGACGAGAACATCCCAAGCAAAGGAATGCAGTTCCTCCTATAGCGAAATTAAACTACCTCAAAACTAAACATATTCCTTAGGAATCCAAACCAGCAAGGCAGGATCTAGGCCGAAGTCAACTAGATACTACGCATCTTTCGGTTGCGACGAAGTCAAAGAAACCATAACTTATCAACGCCTCGACATAATCCTTTGAACTGACCAGATCTTGATCTGATCTTTAGAGCAGAGACAAATAGTAAACTCAAATCAAACCGGACCACGCCAAACTTGAAAAAGATCGGCAAGAGAACGAACCAGAGAGATACGAAAGTTGACTCCAAGCTTGAGAAGGACCAAAAGCAAAAAGGAGAACCAAGAACAACCAGATCTAAGAACGAGCTCTGTAATAAAAGTTGGCAATCCCATCCGATGAAAGATAAGCCATCAACTCAAACAAAGACCTGACTAAAGGAAATGATGATGAAACCTGCACTACCATCTTGAAAACAAATCTGAAAGACCTTAGGAGAAGACAAAAGAAAAAAAAGGAAGCGTTTGCAGAAATAGAGCCGCACCATTGACTGGACAAGTCTGGCACTTCCTTTGTCCCATTGGCGCACCGGCACCACCAGAAAGAAGAGTTTTTTTCCCAAGCATTAGTATAAAATTGATTACGTTAAAGAATTATTTTAAATCCACAATTTAATCTTTATGTTATTTAGTATTATCATCTCTTCACGTGTAATTAACCTCTTTGATTTTTCTTCTCGTTGTTCTCTATATTATACTATTATTATATTTTTAGTATCTTCATCTAACTAACCTTTTAATTTCATCTTATAAATCTAAAACTACACTGAAAACCTTCATTTATTCAATGTTGTCTCTCTTATTCATAATCCACTCAATTCTTCATTAGATGAAGAATTTGATAAAACATTTGTTGAAGAATTTGATTTTGTATTTGATGAGTGGCTGAATGATTATGAACAACTTCAAGAGGGAAATAATTCAAGGCAACGAAGTCGATGAACATATACTGAAAGATGTTGCAAGGAAGCAAACACCTGCTTGTGGAATGACTATTTTAGTGAAGAAGAGATCTACTTATAAGCTTAATTTTGATGTTGATTTAGAATGAATAAGTCATTGTTCATGCGTATTGGTGATCGAATCTCAAACAAAGTATAATACTTTCAATAAAGATGAAATGATATAAGAAAGTTAGGTCTTTCTGCACTACAAAAGTGCACTGCCGCCACCCTTGGATCGATCGATCCACCAATCAATCCTACTACCGTAAGGAATCAGATTGATCGATCTGATAGTAGATCGATCAATCCATCAACAACACAACAATTCAGAAGCTTTCAGACCAATCAATCTCCAGAAGAAGTTATTCCCAACGAGGAGGATGCTACATCTTATGACGAGGAAAAATTTGATGAAGAGGATAATTCCCCTCCGTTACTTTGATGTAGCACTAGGCCGTGGAATCCTCCATAATTTTACTACAACAATCAAGTTGTGGCTCACCTCGATCCAATCGGTTTGTTCTCTTGACCTTTTGCCAATTGATCATCATGCTTTTCTTAGTAAAATTGAGCTAGATCAGATACCGTAAAACTATGAGGAGGCCAAGGAATGTAAATAATGAAGAGATGCGGTTGGTAATGAAGTAGGGGTTATGGACCAAAATCATACGTGGGATGAAGCGGATCTTCCTCCCGGGAAAAAGATGGTGAACTCCAAGTGCGTGTTCACCATCAAGTATTTGAGCAATGGAGATATCGAATGGCACAAAGCTCGCTTGGTGGCAAGAGGTTTCACACAAACCTATTGCGAAGACAATAAGGATACCTTTTCTCCCGTAGCTAAAATCCACACGATAAGGGTCGTTCTCTCATTGGCTACTAATCTTTCTTGGGAGTTGTGGCAGATGGATGTCAAGAATGTATTTTTACAAGGTGAACTTTAAGAAGAACTCTACATGACTCCCCCACCCAATCTTGAAAATTCTGTTATCATCGGAAAGGTTTTAAGGCTTAAGAAGGCTATCTATGGGCTCAAGCAATCACCAAGGGCTTGGTACCACAAGTTGAGCTCCACACTCAAAGACCGAGGCTTTAAGAGATATGAAGCCGATCACACCTTGTTCACACTCCAAAGCTCTCACGGTATCAATGTGGTTCTCATATATGTGGATGATCTTATCATATCCGGTGATGATAAGGAAGGTATCCAATCAACCAAAACCTACCTTAAATCTGTTGTTGATATTAAAGACCTTGGAGAACTAAAGTACTTCCTAGGAATTGAAGTTTGCCGTTCTTCGGAACGCTTATTTCTTTCACAAAGGAAGTACACACTTGATCTTTTAAATGAGACAGGTAAACTTGGAGCAAAACCGGCCAAGACTCCACTCACAGATGGCTACAAGGTTAAGAGAAAGGGGGAGAAAGAAGAAGAGGGGGAAGAAGACAAACCATACAAAGATCCGACATAATATCACCGGCTCATGGATAAACTAATCTAACCATCACTCGGCATGATCTCTGTTTTTCCGTGAATCAAGTTAGTCAACACATGAAATCTCCCACAAAGTATCATTGGAGCTTGGTGGAGCGAATACTTAGATACCTAAAAGGTAGCCCAGGCCAAGGCATTTGGATGGGAAAGAACGCTAGCTCCGAGATAGTGGGGTATTGTGATGCGGACTATGTCGGAGATACATTGAATAGGAAATCCACCATCGGGTATTGCACGTTCATTGGAGGGAACTTGGTAACTTGGAAAACAAAGAAGCAAAAGGTTGTGTCATGTTCAAGCGCGGAAGCAGAGTACCGGGCAATGAGGAAGCTCACAAACAAGCTGACTTGGCTCAAGGCTCTCCTCGAAGATCTCGACATCGAATCCTTGAGCCCCATCACCATGCATTGTGACAACCAAGCCGTCATTCACATTGCATCCAACTCTATATTCCATGACCGGACCAAGAACATTTAGGTGGATTGTCACAAAATCCGAGAGAAGATCGAAGAAGGAGTCATCCTTCCATGTTACACTCGAAGTGAAAATCAATTGGCGGACATCTTCACCAAGGTTGCAAGTCTTAAAGTGTGCACTTACATACACATCAAACTTGGATTTGTAGACCTTTCACGCCTTTGATCTCATGTCCCTTAATCAGTGGACACCACACTCTTTTTCCCTTAACATAGTTTTCTCCCAAGTGGTTTTCCTATGTTAAGGCTTTTAGTGAGGTAATGCGTCACGGGTTTTCAAAGCTTAGCCTTTGCACCGTCGGCTAAGCTTGAGGGGGAGTATTGATAAAGCTTATCTAGACTTGGTCGTACCATTCATACGGTACCGTTCGGACTGCACCAATAAGGCCGAGGCTGGTGTCAATGAGATGAGGCATATGCAATCAAGGCCCATGGATGAAGTCTATAACATGTGATGAGGCTTATGATATCAAAGGCCCATGAATGTCTTCTAGAAGGAGAAGACTTCAATGTGTATGAATTTGAATTCAAATCAATCCACTCACATAAAGCCCATCCCACTCATCAATGTTTCCCACTCATCCCTAATTTAAGAATGAGTGTTTTCTTATTATTTTCGTCATGAGTTTCCTATAAAACGGAGTTTAACATTCATTGTAAATCATCAATCTAAGTATGATTTTTCTCTTATTCTCTATCTGAAGCTCATAGACTTTCAATATCCACATTCTCTCATTTATTCTCTTACTAAATCCGCATAATCTTACAAATCTCACCAGCTTCTCTCTGAAGGAACTGACAACAACATCTTTGCACGGTGGGTGTCCATGTGCTCCACCACATCCTCCTGAATTTTTATTTTATATATTATTTACTTTCTCTTCCTCTGTAACCCGTAAAACGGGCTCTTGTCGTTTTCCGCTTATATTTTCATTTCCACTTATGTAAATAACTCAGGTTATTGATCAATTAATATCACATTTTAACCAAAAAAAAATTCATGTTAGAGATTTCCACTAAAAATGCTATAATGCGAATGTTCTCTAACAACCAAACTATAAAATGATCCTTAATGTGGAGTTTTAAACTATAAGATATGTACTAGAAATGTGGTGAGCAATATAATGAGTTTTAATCTTATTTCATTCCACAAAAATAATAAGGCAATTGTGTGTCTTCTTAACTCTAGTTCATATATCACCCTCTTTTCACTTAGTTTTAGTCTCTTTCGCTTTGCTTAGTTTTCTCGGCTATGAATGTTTTTGAGATTGATTTTAGTTTGCCTTTATCGTATGACCATGTATTGACTCTCTCTTGTTGGCTTAGTTTCCCTGCTATTTCTTTATATTCATCTGGCTTTTGTAATTCTTTTCGAAAATTTCAATCAATATCACAGATCACAAAAAAAATATATATACCAGAAATTTAGAATATAGCATATGCCAATATATTACAACTTGATTTTTTTCTTTTATAACTTGGGTGACCCTAACCTAAAAGACCGACTAATCATGAATGTGCATTCTCGATGGATACAAACATACCATGTTAAACACTCGGGCTAAAGTGCAAAGCCAACAGATCCAATATATGTGTTTTTGTTTTGAGTGATAGTTTACACCTTGTCCCCTAATCATGTACCACCTGACTATAGCCGCTAGGTTATCACACCTTGATTTTATAACCCATGGTTGAGCCAATGCCCTAACAAAGATTAGATGTGCCTAGATGTGGCACTTAGGCACAAACATGTCGAAGATGATATTTTACTTACACATTGGTGACGTATCTATAATGCCTATCTATGTAAGCACACCACAACTTGCTCTAATGGAGCACTCAACTTCATTATATATATATATATATAT
>VBRH01001184.1:0-21490 GCA_014578085.1 Cardamine resedifolia | reverse complement strand
TCCTCTATGCATATTGACAAGTTATATTATATAATTTTCTCGGGTATTACGGTCTTGGGCTAGTGCTAAGCACTATCGAGGTTTCTTTACATTATATAATATAACTTGTCAATATGCATAGAGGAAACAAAAATCGAAGACATGAACGGATAAATTTGATAGATTTAGTGTTAATATATTAGAGAACAATAGTTATACACCTCTTTATGGGAAAAAAAACAATAGTTATGCACCCATACAAAAGAAAATTTTTGCCACATTCAAATTTGTTTCTTCTCTTTTTGTCTTTTCTTTCCCGATATGATTTATTTTTAGCAAAAGTGCCAAAAACCATTAATTCAGTTTTTTAAAAAAAATTTACAATTCCATTTGTTTGATTTGCTACAATTCAATAAATGTATATACTTTCCTTTTGGTTTTAAATAGTCAATGTAGTTTATTTACACTTTCCAATTGATTTACACTTTTAATGCAAAGTACTTAATCATTAATTAATTTTGCACCCGATGAAAATTTATTCTAGATGCGCTCTTACCAACAAAGGCTCGATCGTTTGAATTTGGATAAAGACCAAGTTCGATTTATGCGTCTTTGGAACTCTTTTGTAAGAAGTCAAAGGTAACTATTTTTCTTATACTTGAATACACACACATAAGCGCAAGTTTACGTGAGATTCATGCTAACAATATAATTGCTTTTGCTATAGAATAATTAATCTAATATATGTAGAGATATTGAATAGATTGAGCTATCTCTAATGATTTTGCCTATGACAATATATGTTTATAATCAATGGTTTAGCATCTCATCTTAGCAAATAGATATGATCAGTGATTACGAACCAGATCCTTTTTACTATAAAATTTCAGCATTTTTTTTTTTGCCGACAAAATTTCAGCATTTTTAAATCAATGATATATTGATTAGTAAAACATGTGATTATCCTTGAAACATGTCGTTGAATTATTAAAAGTTAGCAATGAAATGAACATACTTGTGTGTTAATGGTTTTGCTTATAGAACTTTTTCTTGAGATTATGATTTTATATTGCAGTGTTATAGCTGATGGCCAAGTCCCTTGGGCATGTCAAGCATTCTCAAGACTTCACAAGAAAGAGCTGAACATGAAGTCGTCACTATTTTGGTAATCTTTCTAGAACTTATATACATACACATAACATATTATACACAAAATCTTTGCTTTATGAAAAAAATATAAATTAAAATGTTCAGGTGCTGGAAAATATTCATTATCAAAATGTGGGACTACGGGCTTGTGGACGCAGCCACAATAATAAAATGCACTGATATCCTTGAGAACAAAGAAACAACTGAAATCTTTGAGAGTGCTGATCTTGTTCCAAACCGTTAGTGAGAAGAACTCTATCCCACCTCCATCTTTGGATTTGAAAGCTACTGTTGAATCTAATGTGTGTAAGAATGGAGAAAATGTTGAAATGGATGTGGAAGTAGACAAGTCTACATTACTCGAGCAAAGTAAGTTTGTTGCTGAAGCAGAATCCTCGCAAGATGAACACAAGACCGCTTCTATTGAGAAGTTCGTGCGGAAAAGGCCAGTCAAACCAACTCTAAAGGTCAGAGAGATCCAATGGGCTACTCGTGGAGGCCGTGGTCGTGGAGGACGAGGCGATCATGGAAACGTTAACTAGTGTTTGCTAGTGGACTAGCTCTTTAGCTTATTTGGTTGATTAAGTGTATACTTAATCATTATTTTCTCTCTAAATTTCTGTTTCAAACTGTATGACCCAAATAATCATAATTATGGAACCATTACTTTGCATTTTCATTTCAATATTCCTTGAAGAAAAACTAATTGCATTTTTAGTTGAAAATGGATTTGCTCAATTTTTATTAGAACCGGGAAATATAAAAGAAAAAAAGTCCCCTAATAATTAGGAGAAATAGAATTCCAATCATTTTTTCCCCTCAAAAATTCATTTTTATTCACTCTATTTCTCTCAACTCTCAATTCATTGGTTGAATAGTAGATAGTGTTAAAGGCCTTTTAACTGATTTTAGATGTTAAATAATAGGCCCATTTAATCTATAAGGTCCAATATCAAATTATGTTTCCGCTTCCCATAAATTTAGGGGGAAATTAGCGCGCGAAACCATAGAAATTCGAAAAGCAAAAACAAACCTCTCAGATTGCAGAATCAAAAAATTTGAGAAAGAGAGTGACACGGAGTAGAGGAGAGAGCTCTAATGGAGGAATCAATCTCGGTGGTGAGAAGTTCTTCTCTGTATAATATATTTTGTGATTCTTTGGAACCCATTGCTGAAATTTCTAGACATTTTGTTAGGGTTCGAGCTTAATATTATTTTTATTTATTGAAAATCTTCGATTACTCTTTTTTAATAGGAACCTGGATACTCCGATTCTACATCTCCCATCTCCGGTGAGTAATTTAATTACTGGGTTTAATATCTCGTACGTCTTTATTGCAATTTTCTAATTCTGGGTATCTATTTCATACAGAACCACCAGATATTACGAATTGGTTTTCGAGTTATGTCTATGAATCGTTACCATTGTCTTCTTCAATCAATGAAAGTGAAAACGAAACAGATACGAACCAAGTAAATCTTGGTGTTGCTGACTCAAACAAAGATCTTAATAAGCCTATGTTCAAGAAGATGAATCAGGTAGCAAATATGATCTACACCATTACAGTTTTGGGTATTTGATTTGTTTGAAGAATCTTTTTTCTTTTCTTTTTTTCTTTTGTGCAGATTTCAGATAAGAATCTTTATGAATCATTCCCTTCTGGTAATTACTCTTTTTTTATTACCTTCTTGTTAAACTTATTAATTATTGTGGGTTTATGGGGAACATGTGCTGTTAATGGATTTGTTTGTAACCTAATCTGGTTTTGATTCCATTTGCTTCTTAGAACCTCCTGATTTAGGTAATTGGTTTTCGAGTTATGTCTATGAATCGCCGATGCTAGATACAAGTGATGGTCTTGAATTGTTGGTTCCTGGAGAAAGTGAATGTATAAAGGAGATGGGAATAGATAAAGAGACAACAAAAATTGATGAAAACGATGTTCCTAGGTTATTTGAGCAAGAACTTGTCTCTTCTACAAAGGTATTATTACTATTGAACCTTTTACTCCCGATCTATGGTTTCTTAGCTCTTATATGATTATATCTTTATCTGGCTGACGAATTAGTCTACTTGCAGGATACAGATTTCTCTCAGTTGCAGTCTGCTCTTTCGGGTTAGTAAAGTTAGTTGTTTTGTACATATATAATGTTACTGTGTTTGCTTTCTTGAAATGTGTCATTAATAAAGTGATTGGGGTTTCATTGTTAAATCTTGCTTGTTTTGTATCTATCAGACTACTTCATTCATTTCATCATCCATTCATTCATTTATTTGTATAGAGAGTTCAGTAAACATTGACATGTGTATAGTAGTCAACTAACATACATGTATAAATACTGAGATTGTAACAACTTTACAATTAATGAAGAAAATGGTATTTGATAAACTTTCTGTTATGGTATCAGAGCCTCCTGATGTCAGAATCTGGTTTCCGAGCTATGAGTATCAATCTCCTCAGCTTTCAGACACTCATGAAATTGGATTTTCTTCTTTTGAGAAAGATGATTTAATCATTGAAGAGAGTGACACAGAGGAAGAAAATAGTTGTGGTATTTTTCGAAAAACTAAGAGCAAGCAAGAAGAGGCTATTGCTCTTGGCAGGTTAAATTCAAATGACTACATAGCCGCAACAGATAAGGTAAGTTATCTTCTTGATCATTACTGCACATTGTAGACTACAAGGTTGCCACAACATCTAGTTGTCTGTAATTCTCAATTGCACAATTTTGTTTTGACTGTTAGCTCTCTCATTGATTCTTTCTCGATTCTTCTACATGTTAGGCTAAGGAGGTCTCACCAGACAATGCATATTCAGACCAAGAAATGGAAAAGCAGTTATCAGTTGGATTGTTCAATGCCTCAACCAAAGAAGTGAAACAAGAATCAAGCTTCAAGCAGGAATCATTACTCTGTCAGCCAAGGTTTAGTCCCGGAGTTTCCTGGCACAACCCAAAACATCAATCACCATTGAAGAATGAAGATTCTTTACATATCCAAGAAACCATTTCCATGAACTCCATCAAACAAAAGTCTCCAATAGACCAAGACAAGGAAAATGTTGACGGACAAAGCACTGAAACTGGATTTGTGACAATGAAAAAGGCAAGATTCAGAGAAGCAAGAGACCGATATTCCATGAAGAAACCAAATACAGGAGTTCTGGCCGAAAGATTGAGAAGTAAAGAGTTAAAGAAAATCGGTGGAGAGGAAGAAGGCAAAGAAGAAAGAAAGAAGAAGAGAAGAGTTTTAGAGGAAATGTCGAATCACCAGTTCTCTGAAGCGGAGGAGATCCGAGGAAAATGGCTTTGCCCACAGAAGAACAAACGGAATATAGTTCCACCACTGAAGCAGCTTCGACTTGATGCATGGATACATAAAATCTGAGTCTTTAAGAAGTCTTCTTCACCAAACAATGTATTGCATTCTTTCCCCTCTCGTTTGTATTTTTCTCCATGTTAATAAACTGAGCCTAACCAAAAATTAGTCTAACCGGATCAGACCGGATTTAATTTCGTTTTAATTCGTTCTCACTGAATGGAACCGGAATCGAGAATCACACCGGCATTGATTTGGTACCGGTCATGTCCCGGTACAGCATTAATTTTATTTCATTTTTAGACGAGAAAAGGAAAGGTTTTTAAAAATGTGCGTGAGAAAAGTTTTTGAGTCAGTGAAAATGAGCTTGGTCAAGTATCTCCGCCGAGACAGTTTGCTCCAATTAGCCGGAAAATCATCTCTTAGCCGAAATTACATGCTCCAGACCTGCCGGACTCTCATCATCGAAACCACTCCGCCTGAATTTGTCAAGCTTAATCGTCTCTCTGGTTCCGATTCCGGTAATTTATAGTTTCCTTTATCCCTTTTATTGCTTGCTCCTTATCGAATTGGTGCTTGTTGTTATTGAGCAATTTTTGAATAAATTGAGATGAGCAAGTCTCGTTTGACTCCTAAACCACTTCGTTTATCTCATTTTTTCATGTGTTATCACTTTGTTTGGGCAAAATCGATAATATTACAAAATGCACTGCCTTGTGTGTTAATGATTTACAGGAATAATCGAGGTCAATCTAGATAGGCCTGTGGCCAAAAATGCCATTAATAAGGAGATGCTGAAATGTCTCCAGAACACATTTGAGACTATACAACAAGATAGTTCAGCTAGGGTTGTGATGATCAGAAGTCTGGTTCCAGGAGTTTTCTGTGCAGGTGCAGATCTGAAGGTACTCTTGCCATCGTCATTTCGTCCAGAATGTTCACTTTCATTCTGTGTGTTAGCTATGCCTGAAATTTTCTTATATATGTGCTTGGATGTCAAGGAGCGTAGAACGATGAGTACATCTGAAGTTCACACATATGTCAACTCATTGCGCTACATGTTCTCGTTTATTGAGGTATATATATCCTTGTTGGTTTCTCATAGATTAGCTGCTACTGTTATTCGTGAAAAGATTGTTCCAGTTAAAGTTAACGGTCAACCTAAAGTATGTTTGGCACTAATCTGTACTAATCTCTCATCAAATCGTTAAGATGGCCTACTACATTTGTAGAACTAGCTCTAGCTTTGTCAAAGTTAGGAATTTAATAGTCTTCAAACTTAGTGAAGAGGAATGTATAGTAGACTAATAGTTCCACTGCTTTGGATCTCGGTGAGATTTGCATGCTATAGTAACTTGGAAGACTTGTGTTTCTAGGCGTTGAGTATCCCAACTATTGCTGCAATCGAAGGTGCAGCATTGGGAGGTGGACTCGAAATGGCTCTAGCTTGTGATCTTCGAATCTGTGGTATTTTCATATCCGGTTATTTTCTTAGTATTATGTACCCGTCGGATATGAGCAATTATAGTTTATACTCGGAATTTCTCAGGCGAAAATGCAGTGTTTGGCTTGCCTGAAACAGGACTCGCTATAATCCCTGGGTATATAATAAGCTTCATAGCTCTTGACAACCCATTCTTTTATTTCCCTTTTGTATCATTCTTCTGATAATTTCTTTCTCTTTGCTTATATTTAGAGCTGGTGGGACACAGAGGCTCTCGAGGCTAGTTGGGAGATCGGTATCAAAGGAACTTATATTCACTGGTCGAAAGATCGATGCAAGAGAAGCTGCAATTAAAGGTATGCGACTCTTAAAGTTGCATTTCTCATAACGAATTGTGAACTTGTTGACATATACCCAAATGGTTCGTATATTCTTTTCTTTTGTGTGCGTGTGTGTAGGGCTTGTGAACATTTGTGTTACGGCAGGTGAGGCTCATGAGAAAGCAGTTGAAATGGCACAGCAGATAAATGAAAAAGGTCCAATGGCTATAAAGATGGCGAAGAAAGCGATTGATGAAGGAATAGAGACGAATATGGCTTCGGGTTTGGAGGTAGAAGAGATGTGTTATCAGAAGCTTCTTAATACTCAAGATCGTTTTGAAGGATTAGCTGCTTTTGCTGAGAAGCGTAAGCCTCTTTACACTGGCAAGTGAAACCTTATTAGATAAAGAAGGAATCATTTGAGTCCAATCAATTTAGTTTCAATAACCGTTGAATTGGATGTTAATAACCGGGATGGTTTAGGATTATAATAATGTGTATGACAAAGAAAACACGAAAAGAAATATCGAAATGTCACTGTTTATGTTTGTGCATTCATCGACTTGATGTCAATTTATGAGGCTTCAATCTCGAGAAGAGAAAAACCAAAAATGAGTGAAGGAAAAAACACAAGCTGGAATCGCATTTGAAGTCAAATTAAAGTTGGTTAAAACTTAAAACTAACAGTTATACTTCGTGCGTATGTCTTAAGCTAGTGGTTTTACTTCAAACGTATACGTTAACTTTGTTTTATAAATTAAATATCGATACTCCTTCTCTATTAGTTCTGGAAATGTTGTTTTCAGTTTTACTGGATTTAACTTACTAATGCAATATTTTGCATTTCTTATTATGCTAAATGTTTTATCCGTGAATTTTATTTAATCGATTAGTATAAAGCAAACAAAAGTTAAAAAAAAAAAAAAGGAATGATTGTCAAAAGAAAAGTGTTAAGAAAACAAAGTCACTAAAACTCTAAAAGTAGCCGACCAGTGAGCCACCGCCCAAAGGCCCCAAACCAAAGTGGTGACAAAATGATGTGTTGATGATTAGACACTTTTTCGGTTTTTCCAGTTTGACCTACCAAACTTACTTCAGTGTTTCTTGACTAATCATAAATTCTAAAACTGCATAAACATACCAAAGTTTATATTAATCTCATATACTAACTATTACGAACCATTATATTATATAGTCTTTACACTCATAATTCATAATGTCAAAATTATTGCCAGTTTGCCACCCTATGCGGTAGGAGTTTATTTATGGAGTAGTATCGGCTTCATATAGCAGTTTTAAACATTTGGTGTTGAGTTAACACATTAATCTAAATTCTGAAAAATTTTAAACCCATTTAATTCAACAATATAACAACAAATAAGATAAATTCGTTTGTTATATTCCTTTTTTATTTCCAAAGTTTATTATATTCAAAAAGTATAGATACCTTATCGACAAATTTGGTCATGATACAAGAAAAAGAATCGTTATTCTTATTTTACTCTTCTCAAAACCGGTGAGCTAAGTGTGTTAGATCTTGCATACTTACATATACTTATTTATATATGTATTTTCAAGAGTTTATTTGATGATAGGGTAGTTTTTTAGAAATAATTGTATTAAGAGGGTAAACACTATTTACAATTGTGAGGTAAGGTGACTTTTACTATTTACCCATGAGAGAATTACAATATTAGTATCTAATTTTTTTCTTATTTATGTGAGTTGCCATTATATTTTTTTCTTTTCCCTTATTTTACGGATTATTCCCACTCTCCTTCTATTTTTTTTTCTTCTTCTAAATTTTTATTGTTTTATTATCTCACAAATAACATATCAAAAAAAATAAAAAATAATATTTTATATTTTCAAATCTTATTGTGAATCTAACAAGACCCATTTTGTATAAAAAAACAACAAAAAATCATCATGTACACCATCTCTGTACACCGATTCTGTACGTTGTTTCTAACTCTCTATACACTGTCTATGTACACCCATACATCTTCATATACACCGTCTCCCGTACACTACCTATGTACACCTAAAAATCTCTTTGTACACCATCTTGAATACTGTCTTTACATTTTTATAACCACTATTTTGTATACCATTGTTTAGATTATTGTATTTGTACGCTATCAAACATTAGCGTATCAGTGACTGGCGTAAACAATATTTCATTCAACTATAGTTACACACTTTTCTACAATAGAAAACATGATACTACACAATATTTCATTGTACACACGTATATCCAAAATAATGCAGAACATGGTGGTATACATGACATGACGGTGTACATTACATGACAATGTACATACCATGATAGTGTACATGATATATTAGTGTACATGGCATATTTGTGTGTGAGAATATATGCATCTGGTACACCATCTTGTACTCTGTTTTGGTGTACAATGCGACTTGGTGTACAAGATGACTCGGTGTACGAGATGGATCAGTGTACGATGCAACTTGGTGTACGATGTGCCTTGGTGTACGATGTGCCTTGGTGTACGATGCAATTTGGTGTACGAGACGACTCAGTGTACGAGACGAGTTGGTGTACGAGACAATGGATAAAACGTTGGGGGCATTGTTTATATTGTTTACATTTATATACATCAAACATTAATATATCAGTCACTACATGTATACCCTAAAATAATGTATATCATGGACATTCTTGTATACCACAAATTTCTACACCTATACTTGTACATATGAACTAACAAGTATAATCACTCCAAACATTTTGTACATAATCTTGTTCACCATAAACATGTACATCACAAACAAATGTACACCCATGTATGAGACGAATTAATGTATGAGACGAATCAGTATACAAGGTTTGTCGGTGTACGAGATTTATTGGTGTACAAATAAAGACGGTGTACAATGCGACTTGGTATACGTGATGAATCGGTGTACAAGGTATTATTGAAAGACTATCATTCTCCCGGGTCTCACCAACAAATCAGACACCGAGGACGTTTTTATCTTTTCGAATTATCCTACCTAAAAAGTTACTAGAAAATGTCTATTAGAAAAGAATAGTACTCACCTATTTATCTAATTGTAAATAGTGACTAACCATTTTACCCTAATACTTTTTTAAAAAAAACTACATATATAACCAATTATATCTATCTTCAATGGGTTTGGTTAGTAATTCTCTTGTTTTTTTTTTAATGTTTTCAGACAACTGCTGCGTAAAAAAAAAGCTTAGCATAAATAGACCAAAAAGAAGGGAATCCAGATTCCTCCGGGGTCATATGCCTACGCGACCTCTGCGATATTCTCAAAACGTATTTTTATCGATTAATTGCCGTATTTATTCTACACTTTTTACGTCTAACAACTTTTATAATCTGCTCCCTTTAATGTATTAGCCGACCAAGATTATCAGCTGGCCGTGGTCATATTTCTTTGTTTATTTTAATCATTTATATCCTTTTAACGTAATTATATTTCCGAAATGACTCTGTCTTAATTTATACACTTAACAATATAACAGAACAAAAAAAAACGGAAATTTCACTTAATACATCAGATAAACTGGATTGAAACTCTATGACCAGATCATTTATGCCGTATATTTCTAGGTATATCAGCCTCCGCCTCGTAGCTACTACACACTGTTTACAAGTTATCCATAAGGCTGATATACCTAGAAATTTTAAACATGGGTTATATTTTCTCTTGTATTATCGAATATTAATAATAAAACGGCACTAGTAAATATCACAAAACTACAAAACCTTATATGTAACAATTGGATCTTCCTAGACAGTTTAAGTAGCGATTCTTTCTAGTCGCTGTCACTGTCAGTATCAAAAATAACGTTAGGATAGTATTAGTAACCAAAAATAAAGTTGGGAGTGAATTCACACTTCAACTTGGATTTCAGATTTTGTTCTCTTCAATCTCTTTTCTACTTCTCACATATATTAAAAAAAAATTAAAAAAAAAAATAACACAACTTAACCTCTAAGTCTTAGCATTTCCACTAGTTTATCTTTCAAACCCTCTGTCATCGCCGAAAATAAAGAACTTTTTACAACTCTCCACAACACTCACTTTTCTCTCCAATGGTGGAAGCAAGAAGGTCGAAGAAAGCAACCCAATTGGGTAATAAAGAAGATCAAAACCCTAGAAAATTCTACTCTCGATTTCTCTTTAAAGCTCTCATCCTCGCCGTGTTCTGCGCCGTTGTACCTGTCTTCCTTTCTCAGACGCCGGAGCTCGCTAACCAAACCAGACTCCTCGAGCTTCTCCACCTTGTTTTCGTCGGCATCGCCGTCTCCTACGGCCTCTTCAGCAGCCGGAACTATGACGGAGGAGGAGGCGGAGGTTGTTCAAGCAATAGTGATCACAACAAAGCTGATCATCATATTAATAATAATTCGCATTCGTATGTGCCTAAGATTCTTGAAGTATCCTCTGTTTTTAACGTGGATCACGAGAGTGAATCTGATCCGTCCGATGATTCCTCCGGCGATCACCGTAAGCTTCGAACATGGAGGAACAAGCACCACTTGAAAATCCCTGAGGTTTTTCTTTCTAACGATCACGAGACTCGTTACGTCGATCGAGTTAGGTCAGGGATCAGAGAAAAACCTCTGCTTTTACCTGTTCGGAGCTTGAATTATTCGCGCGTTTCTGATTCCTCCGGCGATAATTCCGGTAGATGGGAGAACGTGAGATCTAAAAGACAACTCCTGAAGACTCTCGGTGATGATAACAGTGATGTGCTTCCTTCTCCAATTCCATGGAGGTCAAGATCATCATCATCGACAGAGGTTGAATCTCAGCCGTCCATTAAGAATCTGACTACAGTTGAATCACAGCCGTTGATCAAGAATCTAACTCCATCATCCTCTTTCTCTTCTCCGAGAAAGTTACCTAATCTCGCATCTGACTTTCACACATCTCAGCCACCACCTCCTCCTCCGCCGCCACCGAAGCTACCGGCGTTTTATAACTCAGCGTCTAGAAAGGATGATCCCAGAAATTACAGGACTGAGCCGAGAGAATCATCAGTTCACAAGAAGAATTTTGCAGGCGGTGAGTTTCATCCTCCACCGCCACCGCCTCCGCCACCTCCAGCTGAGTATTATAAGTCACCTCCAACGAAACTCAGAGTAAGCAGCGAACGGAGAAAAACGTCTGAACAAAAGATGAAATTCGATGATCGTTCCGCAAAAAGATCAAACTCTAGTAAAAAAGTCTGGTGGTCCGAACCAATCGAGGAATCAAAGGAACAAGACAATGATAAGAATGATCAAAGAAGTTTCTTGGGAAGCAAGGAAATTGAGGAATCGAGAGACGAAGAACATAGAAGAAGAGAAAATGAAGAAATCCACCACGACTATGAAGAGAAGAAGATAGAAGAGGAAGAAGGAGTTTGTAGTAGCAACAATGGAAGTGACGTGGATAAGAAGGCTGATGAGTTCATAGCAAAGTTCAGAGAACAGATTAGGTTACAGAGAATCGAGTCTATCAAAAGATCTGCTAATAAGATCTCTGAAAGTTCTTCGAGGTAGACCGTATTGGATATTTTATAATAACAGAAGAAAAAGAAAAAACATTTTCAGTTTTACGTTTGTAATCATCATAAGGTTTGTAATTTGAAGGGGGGAAATATTTTTGTCATATATTCAGCAAGAAGAATAGGATCTGAAATGGAGATTTATGTGAATTAAAACTCAGATTGATTTGCACATGAAAATCATTTTGGTTGGGTCATAACATTTTAGTGTTGGGTGGGGTAAGTGGGTGATTAAGAATTGGCGATTTAGCCGAACCTCTCTGTTGAGCAAAGGCCTAAATTCGGCCCACACTCATGTCAAGCACACTCATGTAAATCGTTGTAATAGACAAAAACAATTGCTGAAAAGCAGCTATTAGAAATTTCAACTATTTTACTTCACTATTTAATACTTCACGTCACGTGAAACAGTAGAGACCATTATTTTTCTCTCATTTTATACGTCAATCGTACTTTCTTGGTTGGTCGCTAGACACTACTGTATTTAACCTGAAACCAAATTTTTTTCTTCTAGGGGAAAATTTTCTTGTGGTAGTTGTCCAAAATAATTATTGCAATAAAACAAAAGAAAATGATTTCAAGTAATAATATCGGATACAATCGATTGTAAATGTTTGTTGTTACTTGTTAGCATGAACATGTTGGTTTAAGCAAGGAAAATATTAATCTGTTTGTTTTTCTTCTAAAAATACATACATGTTAACAACTACATATGCATCTGGTCCCTGAAACTGAGTAAAATGACCAAAATGCCCTTTCGCTACAAGTAAAAGACTTATTAGGACCGAGGACGAAGAACGTCAAAAGTCAAGCCGTGAGAAATTCTCGATGCAGAAGAAGCCCACGCATTGACCGGCAAAGACCCGTGGTGTGCTGACGTGGCAGCTTGAGTTGGTGGGACCGACACGTGTTCACATGAAGGGCACATGGTCAAAGTAGTGGGTGGGCTCATGTGCATGTAGAACTGAGGAGAGAGCTTAAGTGCCCTTAACTCCGTCACTTCTTTTTGTAGCCGACGGTTCTCTTCCGTTAGATTCTCGCAGCATCGCCTTAAGAACTCGCAGTCAACCTCCGTCTGCTTCAGCTTTGTTCTGTTAATGAAAAATCACCCCAAAAAACCATATATAAGTAAATCAATAAAATCAGGGGTAAATCGGGAAAATACAGAGATGTCTGTTTTATGTACCTAGCTCGTCTGTTCTGAAACCAAACCTCCACTTGTCTTGCTCTTAATCCTAATTGCTTAGCCAAAGCTTGCTTCTGCTTCTGAAATGATTTAAAAATTACCTTGACTCAGTCTAAATTTACGGAAAATGCCATTTATAAAATAAATAATTGCATTTATTGACTAACCAAAAACAATAATAATAGTAAAAGTTGGAAGAAAAAAAAATGTGAATGTTCAAGTAGGCGTGTTTTTCGTTTCCACAAATCACTTTCCATAGCCATAATTCCCCCGGTAAAAAACTAAACTTTCTGGAGTCTGAAAATAAGTAAAAGAAGAAAATTTACCGGATTAAGAGTACTGTGATCCTTAAAGGTCTCTTCGAGAATAGCAGATTGATCTTTGGAGAGTCTAAGCTTCTTTCTGGAATTATCACCATCTTCATCATCACTGATTCCTCTTGAGCCTTGTGGATCTGTTTCTTCTTCTCTCTCGCTTCTTTTCCCTGTAGAGCTTGAAACTGTGCTGTTAGGAGAAGATACTCCGGCATCTTCCTCGCCGTATTCCGCCGTCGACGGTGGTCTGTTCACGTCGATTCCACGGATGAATGTTCTTGCTTCTGTTCGAGATGAATCTGAGTTTGGAACTGCATGCATAAAATGAAAAAAATATAATAAGGTGAGACCATTAAGGTTATGAATATCTGAAAATCTCTGTTTTTTCTCGGGAAAATTAAAACAGAGGAGTCCAGAAAGTTATGACTTACCTGAAGAATTAAAACTCTCGTTCCAGGAAGATCTTCGGAGAAATCCAAAAGAAGAAGAAGAGGGAGTAACAGAAACAGAGGGATTTGATTTGAGATTTATCTGTTTCTTTGGAAAATTCAAGCCTAAGCTCAGACCCAGATCGTCTTTCTCCAGCATCATCTTTGTTTTTCCAATGAAGTTTCCCAGGAAGAGAGAAAAATAATGAAGACTTTTCTTAGGACTGTTTTTGCTCTAAAGTTTTCTGCTTTTCTTTTTAGAGAGAAACAGAGGAAAGGAGATGAATGGCAAGTAAGGAAGAAGAAGAAGGGTTAATATAGAGAGGTCGAGAGAGAGAGATTGATGTTATTTATTTATTTTTCTTTTTTCTTTTCTTTTTTTTTCAATCATGAGTGTGTGACTAGCTTGGGTTAAGTCAATTAATTATTGAAACTTTACTTCATGGAAATAATTTTATAATCAGAAACTGTGCTTCTTTGTCCCCTCTTTAACTCTCTCAACCCCAAACAAAATCATGAAATCTAAGAAGTATGATAAAATAATTAGAGTCGCACCATTAATGATTATGTTAATATATTAACATTAATGTAACATCTTATTCTCAGTCAAAGATGATATCAAACTTATCACTAATAGATCATTTTGTAGGGATATTCATATGACTTTTAAGTTTTAAGATTGATATCTCTTCCTCTTAACTAATAAATAAATATGACGAGAGAAATATCTTGTTAAACAATATTTTATTTATGGAAATACGCTTGTAGGTATTTCGTGATGAACTAGTCAAGAAATTTACACATTTTCTTTGAAAAGTAATTGGCATTTCAAAACTATAAAGAAGATAAAGTTTACTTTTCTAATAAACTATCTGAAAATAATCTAAATTACCAATTTAACATGCACAGCAAACAAAATTAGTCAAACTTCAATAATTTTCTAGGAGTTATTATTAAGTGTTTGCCACGATTTGACTTTATTTTATTGGATTTTTTTAAAAGCAAAAAAGTAGAAATGATAATGCAAATATATCCTTTTGATTGCAGTTGTCGAGAAAGAGTAAAAAATGAGTACCCTTCTTAATGGCTCTAAAGGCCAAGAGTCACGCTTGTTGCACACTGTTAAAGCTTTTGCTTTTTTATTTAGATTTTTAAACAAGCTTTTTTGCTTTTAAGCATCACAGAGTAAATTAATTAAAGAATGCTAAATAAAACGGTTGAATTGAATTCAAACCTCTTTCCATAAGAGAAAAAAAAAGAGAATACAAACTTCTTTTTAGATTTTCTTGTTCTAACGCATGAGTCGACCGCATGAGTTTTACTTTTGTCGTTAAACCACTTAATGACCAAAAACAGTAACCTAGACCAGGAAATTAAAATAATACTACTACTGTAACATTTATTGATAATTTATAATGATGTTGATGATGATGATATCATCATAAGCCATAAATGTTTGTCTGTTCGGTGGTAAGTGGTAACTATCATAATTAAAAATAGGCCCTTAAACATACAATCACTGTGGCCCTTAAAAATGCAAACTACATAAACCACTTATTTATCTATAGTACAGAGTTTATATACTATAGATAAACACATGTTACGGTTTACGAATAATTTGTTCTTAAATGCAAACAGCCATAAGCCAACACATGTTATTATTTTTTCATACATTGTCTAATATCATCTCTGTTTCAATTTACTTGTTGTTTAATTTTTTTTTTCATTTTATTTATTACTTTAATTTTTAATATAAAATTAATTAATTTTTTTTTTACCATCTGTATTATGCTCTTAGTTTTTTATTGGTGGAATGGTTTTTAATTTAAATTAAATGATTTCTTAATCTATATGGCAAAACCTTAAACAATAAATAAATTGAAACAGATGGAGTATTTTTATTTGATGACAAAACAACAACGAAAGAAATAGTTAATTGTCATAAACATAATTATGGAACATAGATAATAGTTTGCATTGAAATTTTAAATATCTTTCAGATATATTATATAATCAAACAGAAGAAGTATAACTTTTAACTTACATTTCTTATAGAAAGTATTGGTACACTAGTATATATATGTATTACAAAGAAAAAAAAACATCTTATGACCATCAAATAGTTTAACATTTATGGTGTGTTGTTTGTTACTATTTTATCATAAAGGTCCTATAATCAGCATCAAAATTGATTCCTTATATTAGTTGCAACAATGTTTTTCTTCCCTTCAAATCCTAAAAAAGATTTGACAGTCAAGGTCCCAGTGACACAAAAGAAGAAATTATCATAAATCGAAAAATGATTGGACGGCTAGAATTAAACCTTAAGAAAAACAAAAAGTTGAGATGAGATCATACGGTGGAGAAAGGTTTTCAATGCTGGCCCCCACTTAATCCAGCTATATGCTTTGACAACCATCAAATATGAAATGGATCAATATGATTGGAACCAGACGACACACTGACTTTTAGTCGATCTGATTTTCATAATCAATGTGGGTCCAACTTATAGTCGTTTTATTGTATGTGCGCAATTAGAATATTGGTCACATTCGAGCCATTTTGAAAGAAGTTTCCTTTTTCTTAGAAAAATGCACAAAATAAACATTTTTCCGTATTTGGGGAAAAAAATAAACTCTCTTATTATTTTTGTTAAAGAAAAAAAGGAAGATGAACCTTTCCTCAAACAACAAATATACATGGAATCAAATTCCGTTTATCTTGAAAACAAAGCTATAATTGTTGTGTTTGCTATATAATTTTTGTTGTTTACTATAATATTTATTTAAGGGTATTTATTTATATTAGTAATTACTTACAACTGCGGTATATGGTTTACCACTTTAGTAATTACTAATCAGAAAAACGTTATAAAAAATCAAACGTTTAGCTTTTTGTATTGTTATATTTTACAACTATTTTTCTATTTTTTAAAAATCAACTGCGGTATTTTTTGTTTAAAAACTTCAAGTAAAATAGGTTTTGTGTGTTAAAATAAATAACTAACATATAGAAAAAAAATCGATGTAGATTCTTAGTTTGTAAGAAAGCTAAAAATCTAAAAACTTTAATGGGTATTAAAACAGAAAAGTAATCCTCAATCCTAAAAATACTAATTTTCTAAAATCTTAACTAATGATTCAATAATTTTTTGAAAAACAAAATTAAAACACTCTTTTAAAATCTATAAAAAAAAATTTAAGGCCTAAATGTTTACGTCCATAGTTATTTGTACATTTGAAGACAAATGGGTCAAAGGTATAAATTGTCTATAACATATTGAATTTCACTGTATACAAACACGACGCGTGGGCAGCTTGATGACTTTGACTTTGGTCCAAATGTTTCATATGTGGTAGGTTTGTGGAAAATTTGGTTGGAGATTGATAATGCAAGTGATATCCGATGACTTTGGTGATATGAATAGATTGTTAGATGGATTAAGTATATGTTGGGTTTAATTAGAAATCACGTTTAAAGTAAAACTGTTAAACAAAACTTCAGTGGTTATAGAAAAATGGTTAGATTAGAGGCGGTGAACGATAGCGAACAGAGTAGACGATGCGGTAAAAAAAAAAAATAAGGTTCAAATATTAAATTTGATAATTAGCATTATAATTAAATTATAAGATAAAAACTATAAAATGAATTGAATTAAGAAACATATTTTTACAATAGTTAAATAAGAATATATGCTATTGCCAGCTGCCTTTGTTAGTTACCTTCACTAACCTTTTTTACAAAATGCTTGCTATTATAGTAAAACTGGTTCGTTTCCAGTTTGCGGTAGGGTTTTGTAAATTAATGAACTTGTTCGTGGAGGTTGCAGAAGCTTGTGTTACTTGACTTGGTAGCATATTGTCTTAAATATATTACAATTTAAAAACAAGCACTCGATATACAGTCTCCCTTTTTCTTGCTTTTCCAATATTTTTAGAGCGGATTTTAAAAATAATGTCCGGTTGACAAAAAAAAAAGTACTCATTTTGTTCCAAATTAGAATATGTTTAAGGTTGTTTTTCTTGTTCCATTTTATTGAATGTCTTACAAGTTTATATGCAAAAAAATTAATTTTATTGATATTTTGTTATTATTAATATTCTAAAGTATTTAGTTATGTTTTTAAGAAAAAAACAAAATTTTTAAAAAATCATAATTTTACTCAAAACATCTTTTAATTTGGTACAGAAGGAATAGTACTTAAGTTGTAACAATTTTTAGTGTTTTGTTTTCTAATATGGTGGTTTACTAGTGTTTGGATTTATTCATACTAAAAAGAGAGTGAATTTATTCTTCACTAATTCGACCTGTTTAGAAAAGATAACTAAATCCTGTAAAAATAGTACTAAAGGTTTCCGATTAGTTTTGAGTCTAGAAAAACTATTAATTTTTAGGTATGAAATTTTCTTGTTAACAAACAATAAAGAAAATTTCGTTAATTTGTAATGATACCAAATTTATATGGAAATATTGTTAGACACGTTATATCATAAATTATAAGGGAAACCTGGATGTAACTCAGTTTATTTACAAAATGTATAACTTAAAATACAACTTAATCAATCCATTTCACAAAATTATTATTTTGACCTATATTCCATGTAGATTAAGAAAATTTCAGTTATGCCTATCTAATATATTATTAACTATATAATCATGATTTAATTTAAAAGGTTTTAGTTTTTGACAAAGGGTAAAATAGAAAATGCATTTGAAAAATTACCTCAAACGTAAATTAATATACTTTATGGAAAAATATATATAAAACGACATTTTTATTTTTTTAATAAAATGGAGAGAGTATACATTACTTACTTTTTATTGTAAATTATTTTTATATGCAAAAGATAAAACATACTGTCAAAAATATATGTTACTCAATTTATTGTAAATAAGTTTTTTTTTAGCAAATTAAAATAGTAGTTGAGTTCACGTGGGGGTGCATAAAATTATGGGGACATTTCTAAAAAAATTAACAAAAAATGATGGAGTACTTATTTGTAGTAGTAGTATATTTCTTCTTGCCTTTTAACCCAAACAAAAAAAAAAGTTAGTATATTTATGTGTTCTTAGTGGGTAGAAAAACCTTACAAAGGACCAGAAAAACAAATAAGAAAAAAAGTAAAGAAAAGTCACGTGGACCCAATATGATACGAGCCAGTGAGGGGCCTCGAAGCACGTGACTCACACACACGCGGGTGTCGTTTTGTCGGGTCACGCGCCGACAAAGGAAGTCTTCACAATCATACGATACTTGTTCTTCTTCCCTAAAAACAGCAAACTCCATGACCATCCATCATGAGTTTCTCCTTTTCATCCGATTTCGGTTTTGCCAATTACATTATTTATTACTTATAATAGTAGTATAGAGTAATGAATATAGGCATGGCCTTCTTTAATGATACAGGTTCTATTATATCCTTGCACGTACACTTTCGGCTTGATTGGTAGCCAAAAAAAACAAAATTGCTTTTAATTTTTTTTTTGATAAAAGGGTTAATTGCTTTTAATCTTAAGTAATGGTGCTAAATATTTTCTTCTTTATGCTAGAAATTATGAATCCTAAGAGTGACTGTATTGTATAACGGGCAGATCAAGTATGATTAATACAAAATAGACGGGATAAACAATGCAAAATGCGTGGAACATAAATTAAATGATAAATATAGTATGGTTATAATACTTTTAAAATGTTTTTATAAGTAACTAATTTTTTCTAATATAATTTTGTTGATCGATGATACTAACATATACAATGTTTTTTTGTTTTTTGTTTTCATAAAAATAAATTAAAAAAATCGCAACTAAAATCCGTTTACGAAACTACCTACAAAATTCTATTTTTTCATAATCGGCTCCGTATGCAGTGCAGTCGGATTAACTTTTTCTTCTTTCCAAACTTAACTTAGTGAAGAGTTAGATCTGATTTCCGCCTGTAGTCTACCTATATCAACATTTTGTGCATCACAATAGTTAAATGTGCAATAATAATGATGATGATGATGATGATGATGATGATGATGATGATGATGATGATGATGATGATGATGATGATGATGATAATAATAATAATAATAATAATAATAATAATAGAAACCTAATTTTTTATTTTTCAGTTTTGAAACTCATGCATAAGCTAATTGAAATCTGTTTTCCGTTTCAGAAACATTTTAGAAACGGAAACTCTTGAAAACATGGTGAAAACTCTTTGAAAAGTGTTTTCTAAAAATCATAAATTGGAAACGTGATGAAAACATCCGTTTTCAAAACAATAAAAATTTACAATTTTTTTTTTAGAAACTTCATAAGTAAAATATTTGAAAATATGGAATATACATGATATTTCTTATTTTCTTTAACCTAAAAAACTCTTACTTAATTTGAATAATTAAAATTTCTTATAATTATTAAAATAATAAAATTTAAATATCTTAATAATGAAATGAAGACTTTTATCTCTAGTTGGACTACTTATTATTTATGTATTGGATTTGCATTATTTCAAATACTCTTTTAAAAATATGGTTTTGATGTTATACTATATCTTATCCATAGGTTTTACCATAAAATAATACTGCAAATGCACAATGATAATCACAATAATATAATCGGGATCAAATCTATAACGACCAATAGAGTATACTATGAATTATGATGGTTCAAATTAAGCTAATATGCAAATGAGTTATCGTGAAACTCGGTGTAAAAGCAAGTTAAATTCAATTAAGTAAACCATTGGGCGGTGATAATTCTATTAGGGATTCATAAGAATGAATGTAACAATTAATGGGAATGCGTTACAAACCGTTCTAGAACTCAAATTATAAATATAAAGTTATCCCACTTTCGCGGGTAACAACTATCTATGCAGTAAAATTTCTAAAAACTAAACTGTTGGTTCTCAATATAAATTCATACATGCAATGAGATCCTAATTATATATGTTCATAAAGTGTAGTAACATCAACTGTCGTTGGCTAATGATATTTTACTCATATAGGCTAGATCAATTGATTCAACAACACTTTTGGTGCCATGATGAAATCAACTTAGGGCATAATCTAAATGGTTAAAGTAGATTAGGAATGAATAGCTAACCTAGATGAAGAACTATATGATCAATTCCCAATCAACCTAGCAAAGATTTGCATGATTATCCCTTTAGAAAACTCAGTACCCAATATGGAAGATATATTCACTAATGTACTGATGGAGATAAATGAAGAATCATAATATAATTGCAAAAAATACCAAAAGAGTTAAGAATATGAGAACAATGTTTAGAACAGAGTAGAGAGGCTACAATTAGGTCTAAAAGTCTTAGATTTATATAGTGAAGAGATTAGGTTTTGGTCGGTTCTTATTAAGATTGAGCTTTTAAAATCGCATCTCGGCTCATAACCGATCGGTAATCAAGCATAACCGATCGATACTCATTCGAAGTTATACCGGTTGAAACTCATATTCAAATACTAGTGTAACTACAAAGAGTAAAAGAGTTTTAACCAAAATCCCAATTTATTTGTTTTTTAGTTTTTTTTTTTCAAACTGCAATGCTTTATTAGTTTTTATTTTTTTTCAGTAAAAGTCTAAAATAATAACTGCAATGCTTTATTATTTTTAGTTTTCTCAAAAATAAAACTTATAACTCCTGGTTATAGGATTCCAACTGAAATAAATCATATTTTACTAAATTTACAACAAAAATTTTAAATTTTAAATTTTCCTAAAAGAGACCTACTGTTAAATTTTCCTATATAAATTAAGATAATATGCATATATATATATATATAT
>VBRH01001183.1:2434-12535 GCA_014578085.1 Cardamine resedifolia | reverse complement strand
TTTTTTTTTTTTTCCGGTTATATAGAAAATGATACCATTAAAAAACCGATTGAAATATGGTTTGATATGGTTCAGTTCTCTTCGGTTTACAGTTTAACAGTTTTAACCGTAACAATTTGGTTTGGTTTTGTTTTTGTTGATAATTTCATAATTTAATATTTAAAATAAAATTAAAAACTCAAAATCGAGTTTGTAACTATAGTTGTAGTGTCCAACCCGTACTACGAACAGGTAAAAAATATTTGATCGAAAGTAACTAACTTTTTTATTGGCTAAAATAATTTTTTATTGGTTGAAATTAATAATTTTTAATTAAAGTAAAATATTTATTAAATAATTTTACTTTTATTATATATGAAGTGGCTGAAATTGGAAAAAATTGTTGTACGAATTAACAAAACTAAACTAATTTATACCATTTTTTTAAGTTTTGTGTTAAGACTAAAATCTTTTTGAATCTATTAAATAGTTTCCCCTATTTTACATTTGAATTAGAATCCTGAGCTGATAAGAATATAAATTCAATCTAAAAAAAAAAAAGATTGATCCCATATTATAATTCAGTCATTGAAATTGACATATGGTTTTATGGGTTTGAAATCATTAAAGTTTCACTTGAATTGGATGAAAATTAAAAGAAAATGGATTTTGTGAGATGTAGAAATAAGTCAAATAACCTATAAATTTGATTATAACAAAATTGAGGGAAAATAATGAAATGTTAAGTAAATGAAAAACTTGGTTTAGAGCTGCCATAATTGCATAATGGCTCCTTATATGTCTTCATGTGCCATGGTTACTCTAGCTCGCCTCTGTTTTTCTGCTCTGATGTTATTCTTATGAGAGAGAAAAGAGAAGGAAATGATGTTATAGACATCAGTATGAATATGAGAGATAAACTATTTTCTTATATTCCAACTACCCCCAAAACAATTAGACACAAAATTTTATAAACATACATTACGTATGTGCTTGTAGAACTCTAGTTTGAGTTCTACTTGTAAAAGTTTGCATACATTTTTTAAGAGTTTGTCTTAACGCTTTTATTGTTGATCAATTTCGTAATATTTCAAGGAAAATTTGAAGCATGAGAACATGCATGAAGGAAAAAGACTGAGATAGAACATTACCATTGTTGCATGGTGCTATGTGCAGAAGGTCGACAGCACTTCCAAGAGATCTCAAGAGAAACATTATGCATCTACTATGTGAATTTAGAATAAAGTTATCATGCGAAATCTAAAACAATGAGAAACAAATATGACGAAGTGATAGTGTGATGAAAGGAAATTGTTCTCTTGTGTTCGTCGTGGTTTCAAGGGAGAGAAATGATGATTTTTGCTTAATTTATTTTTTTATTTTTTTTGCCGTTCTGCGTTTTGATTCTCTTGCGAAAGTAAAGATGGATAGTGGAGACGTGGATGAACGGTTACTGAAAATAAAACCTATACGTTATTTTTACGAAATCAAAACCAGATATTTGCTACGAAAATTTGATTTAATTTTTTTTTGTATGAATAAAGCTGATTTGTTTTTTTTTACATCGTGTCTTTCTTTTTCGCTCTTTGACATTGTGTATCTTTTTTTTCTTCAATTTTTTTTATTAATCCTTTTAAAACAAAAGTGATGTGTCAAAATCTCATTGGCTAAGCGACTTGTGTTTTATACTATAAAGGATTTGTAAAAAGTCAATACTCAAAATCAAGCAATTGAAAAGTTAAAAATCAAAATATACTAGTGGAAAACTTAAAGAGAATGGAAATCAAACTTAGTGATATGGCTTGCAATAACAACTTAATGAAACTCTAGTAATGAATGATCCAAAATCTTAAATTATATACTAGAGGTTTTTGTATCTTTATTTCTCTGATCTTTTTTTTATGCAATCATTTCTAAAATACTTTGTTAAATATTCTTAAACTAGCTAACCTAAGTATTTATCTAACCATATATAAAATATAAATTTAAAAATCTAAACACCGCGGTTTTAGGGTTTTAAATCGAACCAAACCAAAACCAAAATAACTTTTATAATGGTAAATGAACATATTTTTAAGCAAAACCGAACCGAATTACTAATTTATGATTCGGTTTGGTTCAGTTTTGCTTAAAAATCTGTTCGGTTACCATTATAAAAGTTATTTCAATTTCGGTTCGGTTTAAAACCATAAAACCATGGTTTTTTTTAGATTTTTAAATTTACTTTTGATATATGCTTAGATAGATACTTTTGTTACATAGTTTTTAAAAAATTAACTAAACTACCTTAAAAATGGTTGCACAAAAAAGATTAATAAAAGAAAGATACACAAAATTTAGATATATAAGAATCTCATATATAATTTAAGCTTTTTGATCATTTATTTATTTTTTACTAGAGTTTTATCAAGTTATTTTTGTAAGCTGCTCTCTAGGTTTTACTTCCGTTCTCTTTAATTTTTCAACTAGAATCGATTTTGAGTTTTGACTTTTAACAAATAAAAATACAATTACAAATTCAATGTTTTGATTTTGAGTTTTTAATTATTATTTTTATAAAATCATAAAATTATCTACAAAAACCGAAACTGAAATCAAACCATACCGAACCCAATTAATTACGGTTAAAACCATAAACCGAAAAAACTGAACCGTACCAAACCGTATTTCAATCGGTTTCTAAATGGTTTTATTTTCTATAGAACCGAAAAACCGAACCGAAACTTAACCGTAAACCGGAATGTCCAATCCTAGAATTTTTCATAGTCTTTAATCCTAAAGAGTGAATTCTCAACACGATTTTCATAAAATGGAAAGAAAAAAAAAAAGAAAAAAAAAACAAACAAACAAACTACACTCACTAATTCAGTACGAAATTGAACTTTCCTTGTGACGAAAGTTTGAGAAGAACCTCCCTTGCCTCAATTGCGATATGTTGAGGCTGCATAACAAAAATTTCAACATTATATTCTTCATAGTAAACAATAAAAACCTTAAGATCGTCTTAGGAAATCTAGAAAGAGACCCCTTCTGGAAACTCCATCTGATCTGTAAACCCAAGATATTTCAATTCTTATACATGGCCTTATATATGTATATATATGCAAATAATTATTATATATGTTTTGTGTGTGTTTTGATAAGATAAGTATAAATCAACCTTCCTCGGAGCCAAGCCGCATTCTCAGGATCCACTCCTAATAACTCACATGCTTTCCAGAACGTGAAACATATTTTTATATTTGAACAATAATGATCAAATCCAATGAAGACCAATTTTGATGACTTGTAATTTGCCGAGACTGATTGTTCCAGAGCCACATCATTGACCTAATTAGTTTCAAAGGATGCTGAAACACATTCAATTTGAGTGACACAGCTGACAAAATGTCAAAGGCTTAACGTTGCAACACACACAAAATAAAAGTATTTTAAACTATAGGAAGTGAATAGAAAGTCAAAGAGCTAAAATAACCAACAACATTTGCAATATGTTGTCAAAGGCGACATGTATGTGGCAAAAAGCAAACAATGCTATTACTAAAAGTTGACAGATAAGAGAAGCTTATGTAATCGACATGAACTAATTAAAACCTACAATAATCAGAAGAAAATCTAACCAGTAGAGACTTCAACACCAAAAAGTATCAAAATTCTCAAGGGTGTCCAGGCGTCTTACTTCCCATTGACGAAAGCTCTTCGAATATTCTTCCTCCTAATAAACAATTCAACCACTGTTTCAGCAAATCGTAATTTTATCCTACGATCATAAATCTCATACTCCAAAATACAGTAAAACCTCTATAAATTAATAATATTAGGACCAAAGTATTTTATAATATTTTATTAAAATTTATAATGTTTATTAATTTACAGAGGTGATATATAGGTCAAACTATCAACTTGGGACTAGAGAAAATTATTGATCTATCGAGATATTAATTTATCTGAGTATTAATTTATAGAGGTTTCACTGCATATATATTCACAAAAACAAAAATTAAACATACAACATTTCGTCAATGCATTTTAAATCGTTAAAATAATAGTGATGAATATATAGATCAAGAACAATCAAAAGCTCATAAAAAATCTAAAATTTGGAACATGTGTTAGATATGTCCTAACAAAGGAGAAAATAGCAGAAGATTGAAGAAGAATAACCAGAGAGTTAGAGAGATGACCCAAAGCGGCTGATATGATATTTGTTGATCAATTCGATGAGAAACCCTATAGTGACCATTGTGCTTTAATACAACCCTTCATAGTAATTAAACGACAACGCTTTGAGACTTATTTTTAATATCGATAAACCTCTGTCTTATATAGAGGCTCTCTTCTTTCTTCATCTCGACTCTTAGCCACTTTTGGTCGATTCAAAAGAAGGTAACCCTTTCCACTACACCAACACTTCAGTTTCTTGCCATGTTTCAGACATGCGAACATCCAACAAAGACTCTGGTTCCGTGATCCACTCAAGGTTTGGAGAGAGTATTGATGTATGTGTTTTTTTTACTCCAAAATCTTACCTATAAAACCAACACGAAGGCTGCAAGTGCACAACCAATTGTATGTAATATTTTAGGATCGATCCACAGAGAGTGATGTGGCTAGGGAGATTTTAATAAGACTAAAAAGAGAATAGGATGAATATAAGATTAAGGGTTTTCTTTAGCAATGGCAACGTGAATAAGCAAATAAATAACTACAGTAAATCAATGAAAGCAAGTGTTGAACGTATGGAAAACTATCCATGGACTATGGTTCTCTATGGTTTTAGCAATTATCATACATTCTTCTCTAATAGGATTCTAGAACTCGCAACACTAAGAGTGTTCCTTATATAGACAAGACTACTATTGATAGACAAGCTAACTATATCTAGTCTCCTTCGTGGCTTAATTCTTGTAGGAACACGACGAAGACTATTCACGCATTACATCCTAATGGTCTTAACTCACAGCAACTTCATTACTCGACTGATTGGCTGGTCATGACGTTAACTGCTTTATCTAGCTAGTTCGGGAGAAGGATGTTGCGCTTTCGTCGGGATCCTCCTCATAGGATCAGTTGCAAGAGGTTATCAAAACATTAAACATTAAGAACAAATCTAGACAGAAGAATCCTACTCATAAGATAGAGAAAAACAAATCTAACAACCTACACATGTCAAACCATATATCCCCTTCAAGTAACCCCCACTAAACCCAACTAAAAGAATATTCAGACATGATCAAAGCAAACGAAAGCATATATTATGAAAGAGTATTCATAATAAATGAATTCAATAAGCAAGAGGGTTCAAAGGTACTTCTGTAAAAGTTACAAAAGAGATCTTCTCCCCAATGATGTTGAAAACTAAGCTAAGCAATCAAAGATGATGAACTAAGTGATGGGTCTTCCATGGAGGTCATTGAGGCGGCTCTCCTCTCTTCTCCACGAGTTTGCTGCATAGAGCTCTTGGTTTCTTAGTCCACACCCTCTTCTAGGGTTTAGAATGAGTATTTATAAGGTTTGAGGCGTCTTAAGTAAGTTTAAGATTGATATAAGTGAAGTACAGTTGTTTTGCTCAAAAGAGGCTTTGAGTGGGTGCTGGCGCGGTCACAAGAATCGGTGCCACACCACAATGGCCTCCCAGCATGGTTACAGGCCTCGGTGCCGCGCTGATGCTGCTTTTGGGATTTCTATGCAGGATATGTCTTCAATGTTTTCATCATAACTTCTGACTGGCCGAATTGGTTAGAGTAATTCTATCTGGAGGTGAAAGATGAATCTTCTAGCTTTCCATTGAAATATTAAACGTCAAATATAAGGCATGGGAAAGTCTTCAAAGTTAGTCTTCAATCAGAGGTTCAGAAATTGTAAAAAAAAAGACGTGTTTTGCTCCCTTTTTATCCTTTGTACCTAAAACCTGTAATGACTCTTTGAAACTAGAACTACTCAAAATATGACATAAAAGCACTTAAATTATATTGAAACACTTGTTAATCATCTCAAAATCATAGCTAAAATATGTAATATAACGATGCTATCAATTAATACTGGAAGCTCTTGTGAATGTTGAGATTATGGGACTGCGACCTTAAGTTGCGACACATAAAAATACAGGGTGAATGCTTCTGTCAACCGGCAATTTTAGCTTATAAGCGACCCTATCAATCTTCTCCAGAACTTATGGTTCAAAATATTGTTGTGACAGCTTCTCATTCGTCCTTTTAGCTACATAAACTTGTCAATAAGGCTTTAACTTCAAGTAAACCCAATCTCCTACCTTGAACTCGACATGTCTTCGGTGTTTGTTTGCCTCCCTCTGCATTCTATTCTTGCCAGTTCAGAATTCTCTCTTAGTTCCACCAGTAAATTGTCCTTATCTCTCAAAAATTCCTCCACTTGTGCATTAGCCGTGGGAAAGTCACCATAGCGCCACAACTTAGATGGTTCTCCACCATAAACTGCATAGAAAGGAGTAATCTTAATTGAGGAGTGATAAGATGAGTTGTACCAATATTCTGCCCATTGAGCCCAGGCTGAAGGCTTTCGGCTCATGAAGCATCTCAAGTAAGTTTCAAGACACCTACTGACCACTTCCGTTTGGCCATCTGTTTGTGGATGGTATATAGTGCTTTTATGCAGAGCTGAACCTTGCAACTTAAAAAATTTCACCAGAAGCTGCTCAGAAATACATTGTCTCTATCCAAGACCATTGTCTCTAGAAATCTATGTAACTTTACCACGTCATGGATGAAAGCTTCAGCCACACCCTTAGCATTAAAAGGATGTTTCAGCGGAATAAAGTGGTTGTAGTTGCTGAGACGATCAACCACTACAAGTATAACATTAAATTCTCTTGATGGTGGCAATCCTTTAACAAAATCCAAGATGATATTAGTCCATACATGTTTAGGAATTGGTAAAGGTGATAGCAGCCCGGCTGGTGATGTGGTAGCATACTTATTCTCATGACACACTTGACACTTTGTAATGAAGCTAACCCCATCCTTTCTCTTATCCCTCTAATGTACTTATTGTGTTAGCCTCTTGTAAGTTTTTAAAGCTCCTTAATACCCACCCATTGCACTTGCATGAAGTTATTCTAATAATCTTGGAATGAAGGGAGATCCATTGGGATCTTCAAGCGGTCATCCTTGTATAACAACTCTTGTTCAAAACTTTAACCGGAAAGTGTTTCCTTACCACTTATTAAATTCTTCACAATAGGACCTAACTCTGGATCTGTCATATCTTGCTGACTCAGCACTTCACGCTCTATTGATAATGGTGCTATGAATATCAACTTTATAAAATCTTCCACTTGTGGTCTCCTTGAAAAAGTGTCAGCCACTCGATTCTCCACTCCTAGTTTGTACTCAATCACGTAATTCAGCCAAAACAACTTAGACGCATATCTCTGTTGTACCGTAGAGATCACTTTATGATCCAACTAATGCTTCCATTTCGAAACAGCCTTTATGATAGCCAACAGCTCTCTCACATAGACTGATTTGATGCACCCTTCAGAAGAGAATTCTTGACTCAAAAACGAAACTTGCCTCCTTCCTTGTGATAAAAAAACCCCTATTCTAGCCCCTGATGTATCCATCGCAATAGTGAAGGGCTGATTAAAATCAGCTAGTACCAGCACATGAAGACTCTTGACAGCCAATTTCAGCTCTTGAAATGCCTTAGTCGCTCCTTCAGTCCACTCAAACCCATTTTCTTCAAAAGCTCGGTCAATGGTCTTGCTATTTGTCCATAGTTGCGCACAAATTGGCAGTAATTTTATCACTGTCTTTGATTAAGGCCACCTCAACATTGCTTTTATATTCTCGGGATCAGCTGCAACTCTTTGTCATGATATAATGTGTCATAAATAAGATACCTCGGTGTGACCAAAGGTACTTCTTACTGTTCGCATAAAAATAATGCTTACTCATGAGCTTTAAGACAATGTCGAGGTGTAATGTGTCTTAATTTCATAAAAAAAATGAAATGATCGCCTGTATATTAATATGTCATAAAAAACACTAAGACAAACTTTCGAAGATAAGGCCTGAATAGATCGTTCATCACGGAATGAAAGGTTGAAGAAGCATTCATTAACCCGAATGTCATCGCTAGGAAATCATAGTGTCCTTGATGTGTCTTGAAGGCTGTCTTCTCCACATCACTACTCTTCACTCGAATTTGATAGTACCCCGATTTCAAATCAAGTTTAGAGAATAACGCAGCTCCATTTAACTCATCAAATAACTCCTCTATCACGGGAATTGGATAACGATCAGATATTTTTGCTTAGTTCAATGCTCTATAATCAACACAAAACCTCCAACCCCCATCTTTCTTCTTGAGTAGTACAACCGGACTTGAGAATGGACTTATACTTGGTTGAATAATTTATGCTTCCAACATTTCATGTACCAATCTTTCAATCTCATCCTTTTTGTGCAAAAAAACACTTGTATGGTCTAATGTTGACCGGAGAAGTATGAGCTTCCAGAGCGATGGTGTGTTCCCTATTACGGGCTGGTGGTAACTGATAGGGTCAAAGTTTACTTCCCTAGATCTACACCGCAAGTGCACAGAATACAATTGTAGTATATAGGGGTCGAATCCACAAAGACTCAGTTATTTCACGATAGACTATGTAGTTTCGAATTAAGCTAAGTAATGTGATGATTAAAATAAAAGCAATGTAAATAATTATAAAAATCAGTTTTTATTCAGATGGGAAAAACGTCAAGCCCATGGAATTTCTCAAGAAATCAAGTAATGCAGATCAACTAATCATATAAGATCAAATTAAACACCAGTTCTAGAACTAAAATCAGTAATATAAAATTAACCAACTGTCGTTGCGAGAATCTACTATGTCTAAAACCTAAGAAACCAAATTCTTTTGCAAATCTTAAGGTTCTAAAGAAGCTTTAAGTACAGGTTCAATTTTTTCACAAATTATCTTATCCAAATTCCTTTGCAATTATCTAATCTACTCACTTAGGTTCTATCAGATAATAAATCACACTGTTGTGCCAATTTAACAACCTATGATCTAATTTCTAAGTGATCAAGCCCGAATTAGTATTAAGAACAACCGAGGTGAAGAACTATCAAGCTTTGAATCCTAAAAGATAAATCAATCTACAGTTCCTTGAAAACCCTAATGAGAATCCCTGTACCTGACAAGAGATCTACTCACTCATTCAATTGAAACAATAAACATGATTGAAATAGATATCAATTGAAATATAACAAAGAAATAAAGACAGGGTCTTCTGTAAAAATAAAAAACTTCTCGACAAAGTTATAATTCTTCAAAAGTTTGTTGATTTTGCGTGTGTGATGTAAATATCGCCCGTGTCAACCGACACCAATGGGTGGTGTTGATCGACACTAGTGGTCAGGAACGACACCAACTTTGACTTCTCAGCTACAAAGCTCCAGAATGCTCCAAATTGTCCAAATGATCCCAAATGTGTGGAAACCTGTAAAAAATTCTAAAATGACTTTACAGACACATAAAATACTTGATTATATACATATATCATGGCTTAAAATCCATAAAAACCATGATATATCAACTCCCCCAAACTTAGCTTTTGCTTGCCCTCAAGCAAACAGAAAACTAAACAAGAGAAAGAAGTTTGAAAACACAGGAACTTATTTCGTCATAAGAACACCACACTCATATTTACAATAGCAAGCCACTAGGAATTCTTACCTTACAAGATCCAGACCACCATGTACTTCACCGTAGACATTCGCAGTTTTCCTGGTTCAACCCATAATTTCGCAACATAGCCCACAAGCACTTCATCGATGAGTCTCATCTTTGATCTTAATGCCAAGAACCTTCTAAACTCATTCCCATACAATACCATGACAAACCAACCGTACAAAACTTGGTACTCTTTCTCTCCCACAAACTTGTTATTTTCTTATTCTTCCTTTTTTTTATATCAAAGGTGTAGGCGAATAATGGTATCACGGGAAATTTTCCTAACCTCGCTTCCAACCTTCGTGTGATCATATCTTTTAAAGTAAAATAATGGGGTCACTGAAAATTTTCCTACCCCTTTACTCAAAAGAAAATCATCTAATCTTTTCTGCTTTTTTTTTTTTTTT